>RPFO01001468.1:0-50036 GCA_009746045.1 Mesostigma viride
AGCAATGTGCGAATATAGGCCGGGCCCACTTCAAATGTTCCGAAAAGTGTGACACTTTTGTCGTTCTTTTTTTTTTGACTTTTCGACGGACGTCACTCGCAGAGTGATTCGTCGTGCGAAATCGTGCGAAATGTGCCGAAATTTGCTGAAATCGTGTGAAATTTGCGAAATCGTGCGAATTTGCTGCGAAATTTGCTGAAATGTGCGAAATTTCATGTGAAAAAATGGTCGACGGTAAAAAAGTTTGATGTGCACAACGTGTGTGGAATCATGCGAAATTTGTCAACGTCCACTCCCCAAAACGGACCCTTGGTTTGAAATCCATGCGAAATCTGTGCGAAATCATGCAAAATTGTGGAATCTGTGCGAAATCGTGCGAAAATGGTGAAAATTTTGCGAAAATCACGCGAAAATTCACGCGAACTCGTGCGGAAATTTTGTTTTTTTTTTGGCAAAAAATAGCGAAAAAGTGTCACACACTTGGCTTGGACGGCGGAACATTTGAAGTGGGCCCGGCCATATGGTTGGAAACGGAGCTTTATTGGAGAATGTTACAGCGCTCACACACTTGAGGCTTGTACACGAGTTTGCCAAGTCAAGGCAACACACGTGAGGCGGCCAGGCGGGCTCGCAAGAGATGCCCAATTGGCACTGGCCTATTCTTTATATACTTGAGTTAACGCCAAGCGCATTGGCGTGATCCTGATTCGGCATATCTCTGCGATTCCAGCGGCACCGGAACGAGTTCATTCCGACAAGTATCAAGAAAGTTATGGCGTTCCGACTTCCCGGTCGCGCGCGAGCGCGAGCCGGCTGTTCTTCTAAGTCGGACGTGAATATTTGCCGACGACATATGGGGTCGACAGTAATTCCTGGGCTGACAGGAATTAGGTGCTGTACCTACGACGGTATTGGATTAATACGTCGTACGCAGGAAATAGGAACCTTAACCTGTGGTCTGTTGGTACCGCAGGCTTAGTCCTGGACTTCTAGGTGCAGATGCAATAATCACTGTGGTGACTGGACTCTGTGGTCACTGTGCCTGTATGGCAGACCTACTGTATAGGAACTGGGCGCTGTACAGGTAGTGAATACTGTACCGGGGGTGTTATTACTGAGCAGGCCTCCTAGGCTGCTCAGGACTAGCAAGCACAGTGCACAAGTATATAAACAATAGGCCAGTGCCAATTGGGCATCTCTTGCGAGCCCGCCTCACGTGTTGTGCCTTGACTTGGCAAGCGCGTGTACAAGCCTCAAGTGTGTGAGCGCTGTAACAATATCCAATTTTAACAAAGCTCCGTTTCCAACCATATTCACACATTGCTGCATTGCAACCATATCCTTCACATTGCGTGTGCTAAGAACGTTAACTCAAATTACAACCAGTCTCAGCGGAACGGCCAGGAGGGTCGTTGCCGGTTGCGGTGTGCAGCGTTGACGACGCGAGGAGTTCGTCCGGTGGTGAATGGTGCAGGAAGAACAACGGCAGCAGGATTTCCGGTTTCGGCAGTCTGCTGGGGGTTCGATTTCGCCTGAATTGCGTCGTGTCGTTCGGGATCTATCTTTATTGCTTGCAGATCGTCCGCCTGTTAATCGCAGCTTCGTGCAATTCATCGACGACCAGGTCGAAGATTGGGAGCGAATTCTGCGGCACGTCCAAACCATCGTCATTCCGGAGCACCGGAGCATCGACGACCTCGAGCAGGAGCTTCACGGTTTGGTCGGCATCCAGACGGTGATTACAGCAGTAGCTGAGCGGGTGCGGACGGAGTTGGCGGCGAGGCGAGGAGAGGCTGCGGAGGCAGCTGGTGCAGTGCGACACGAGTTTGTACCGACAGTAGCGGGTGCGGGTGTACGTTCGCAGACTTAATCGGCGACGAGGGTGTTGCAGCGGGGCCAGTTAGGCGTGAACGACGCGGAGCGGAGCACTACAGGCGGCTGGCAGAGGTCGGGGCGACAGCGGAAGCCATCACCGGAGGACAGCGCGCGGCAAGAGTCGGCAGGTTTCCGGAGCGAGCAAGAGTTCCTTTTCAGGAACTGCCCCAGCCCCTTCGCGTTCGTGTGACGCGTTGGGAAGAGTTTGCCCCTCTTAATACAATAGTGACCTTGAGGTGGGAGCAGGGGGGTCGCTGGGCTAGGCGACGAGACACTTGGCGACCACGAGGTGCCAAGATACAATCCGCGGGGTGCCAACGACGGGTTGTCACCTGTCTACTATACCAACGGTGACGATTCAGTCATCGCGGGCCGACAGCGGGTCGACGACGGCGCAGCGGGTAGCAGGGTGCCAGAGCTGATTGTGGTGAGCGACAGCGACAAGGAGAACCAGGACGCGCCTGGGGCTAGCCGTGGTGGTCTTGCCTGAGTGGTAACACTTGGCACTTTCCTTTCTTGTTCAGTAGCTTATATTGCTTTAATTGCTGCTTGGCCACTTGGCTGGCTGTAGCAGATCTGAACAGAGGCCAACATGGATGATGGAGCTATCAACCAACAAGCGGGCTTTATGGGCTTTGCGCGACGCGGCGCTGGGATGGATGGACGAGATGGACGCGATGGACGCGGTGGACGCGATGGACGCGGGGACGGCCAGGCGCTGGGAGACCAGGCTGCGGTGCCAGATGATCAGAGCCAAGGATCGCAGGGCGGTCAGAACGCGCCTGCCGCAGATCAAGCGGCACCTAAGCGACCGACCGTGGCTGAGGGGTACGCGGTGCTAGGCCAGTTTCAGTCCATCAAGGACAATTGGCAGCCCCGGGATGCTGAGAGGATGTTAGAGGACATGAACTTGTACACGGAGATATACACCGGTGACAAGCTTCGCATCCTGGCGTCTAGTGCCTACATAAGGCAGTCGGCGAGGCGGCTGTTCAAGTTTGTTCGGGAGCGACACGCGGCGGGGGACACCTGGGCGGCGTTTATGACGCGACTCAGGTCGTTCCTGAGTGACAAGAGGACCATAGACGGGTCCCACCTGAAGCAAGAATACCTGGACTACAAGCCCATCAAGGGGCAGCTAGTGGTCCACGCCTTTGAAGACTTCGTCAAGCTGAGGGAGGACGCCATGGCCAAGGGCTTCTTCGTCGCAGATCGGATGGCCATGGGCGACTTTCTCAAGTCGCTGCAGTTGGATCCGGTCACCATGGATAATGTGACCATCCACATGCGACAGGTCCATGGCTGGGCAGCCATGACGGACCAGTTGTATGAGTGTTTCAGCGGCAAGTACGTGGGTGGTAAGCGCCCTCGTCAGGGTGACGAGGAGGCCACTGAACCCACGGTTAAGTCCATGAGGGGATCGGGCCACGGGGGCCCAGCGCCCTCGAGAGGGCCTGAGACCTCTTCAAGGGGTCGAGGAAGGTCCAGGAGGGGGCGTGACAGAAGGGCTGGACGGGGGACCCCGCCGAAGTCGGGACATCCACAGTCCCAGTTTGACTTCAAGAGGGTGGGTGGTCCTCCCAAGGCTGGGCCCAGCAGTGGGACCTCACGGGACATCAGTCAGGTGGAATGTTATTTCTGCCAGGGGAAGGGTCACTTCAGGAATGAATGTCCCTCGTACCTGAGGCAGGAAGGTCAGAGCAAGCCAGCTCAGGGTGGCAGCAAGGACAAGGCTGGTCCATCCCAGGATAAGGGCAAGGGCAAGGCTGCTGATCATTGACTTGAGCCTGCACACATCCCTGAACCCTGGAGGGTGCCCCCAGGGGTGTGTAATGTAGCTGCTAGTGACGGCAGTGAGGGGCAGCCCCATGCTCTAGTGATAGAGCCTATTGGACACGATGGGGCAAGCTTGGTTACCACAGAGAGTATGCCAGCTGTAGCTGCAGTGGTTACTCGCCAACGTGCCCGCCATGGCGGTGCTGAGCCTGAGGTAGGACATGGTGATGTGGACCCAGGTGGATCTCAGAAGCATTCTGACCGTGCAGGACTGGCACAGGATGGTCAGGATGAGGATAGGGCTGGAGACAGTCTGACAGGCACGACCCTGAGTTATTATAAATAGTGACGGAACCTTTTTGCCACTTGGGCAATTAGGTCCGTCACTATTTATCCGGCGAAAACCACTCGCCGGCATCTATTCCGCGTTAAGTTCACGTGAACGTGGCGCGGAATTGATGCCGGCGAGTGGTTTTCGCCGGATAAATAGTGACGGACCTAATTGCCCAAGTGGCAAAAAGGTTCCGTCACTATTTATAATAACTAAAACGTCGTAGTGTGGGGGCCGATATCTATCGTACCGCTGATGCCTACTGCAGTACCGAATCTCGCCTTAACGATATTCCAACCGGGCATATTTTCCCTTCTGGCACTTTCGTTTGGCCTTCAGGTATCAATTCTTTTCCGGTATTCGGAAATACCCGTGTCATCACAGGGATTCGAACCCCCGACTTACGAGGTCTTAGTTATTATAAATAGTGACGGAACCTTTTTGCCACTTGGGCAATTAGGTCCGTCACTATTTATCCGGCGAAAACCACTCGCCGGCATCTATTCCGCGTTAAGTTCACGTGAACGTGGCGCGGAATTGATGCCGGCGAGTGGTTTTCGCCGGATAAATAGTGACGGACCTAATTGCCCAAGTGGCAAAAAGGTTCCGTCACTATTTATAATAACTAAGACCTCGTAAGTCGGGGGTTCGAATCCCTGTGATGACACGGGTATTTCCGAATACCGGAAAAGAATTGATACCTGAAGGCCAAACGAAAGTGCCAGAAGGGAAAATATGCCCGGTTGGAATATCGTTAAGGCGAGATTCGGTACTGCAGTAGGCATCAGCGGTACGATAGATATCGGCCCCCACACTACGACGTTTTAGTTATTATAAATAGTGACGGAACCTTTTTGCCACTTGGGCAATTAGGTCCGTCACTATTTATCCGGCGAAAACCACTCGCCGGCATCAATTCCGCGCCACGTTCACGTGAACTTAACGCGGAATAGATGCCGGCGAGTGGTTTTCGCCGGATAAATAGTGACGGACCTAATTGCCCAAGTGGCAAAAAGGTTCCGTCACTATTTATAATAACTCCCTGGTGCCTCCTGTACATAAGGGATCTGTACATACCTTGAGTGCTAATAATGACAATAAAAGGTTTTCTCTCTTGTATGACATTGCCTCAAGGTTGCATACCATGTTTGGCCATGCAGCTCAGTCTTTGCAAGTTGCTAGACGGCTGGGAGGAAGTGAGTTGTACTCCATCTGCCAACAGGTTGCTCAAGCTTGCAAGTGCAGGCTAGTTGCTAGAAAGCCCAAGCAGTCTCATGCCAGGACTCCTATTTTGCAGCCAGGCCATGTGCAGGTAGATATTCAGAGAATCAGGGGTTTGAAGCTGCTGGTGGCAGTGGACAGATATACCAAGTACAAGACCCTAGAGATCCTGCCTGACATGGAGAAGCCTACATTAATTGCTGCTCTGAAGTTGACAAGGAGCAGGTACCCTGGGTTGGAGTTGTTGCAGTGTGACATTCAGTTTGAGTGCTGTGAGAACCTGCCAGAGTTTCCAGAGTTGCTGATTACACCCAGGGAGAGCCACGGCCAGCAAGGGGTGGTGGAGAGAGCCATCCAAGAGATCAAGACTGTGCTGCTGGTGGAGAGGATTCCAAGGACGTCATCTGCCATTGTGACATCTGCATGGCTACGTTCTGTGGAGGATAGGCTGAACCTCAGGACTCCCATGTTCTTTGGTGACATTGCCATCAATCCTCTTATGCTGCATACCAGGATGCTGCCAGCTGATGCTGAGCAGGCATGGAAGGAGAAGCTAGAGGCCAAGTTCCTCAAGCTGAGGCAGAAAGACAAGGGCTGGAGTGTCCTAGAACCTAACGTTGGACAACAGGTTGTTGTGTGGAAGGAACCAAGCTTTCCAGGGAAACGTGGCAGCTGGCATGATGGGTGGTGACCCGAGTAGAAGCCGCTGGCCATAAGTGCTGGGTGGCCATTGATGGCTCCCAAGCAGTGCACCGTCTGTCCTGGTCAAAGATCCGTCCCCGGGGAGGTAATCAAGGAGACCTCTATTTAGATGAACGCGGATCAGTGAGTTTCTGGTCTTCCCAAGATGTGATGAATGGAGCCATGGTTTCAACCAGCGGCTTTTAACCTTTACCACAGTTGCCTCACTACCCTGTGGTCACTAGCCTGAGGCGGCAGCACCCACGGACGGTGTTGGGAAAAGACGCTTGGCCACTGCTGTGTCCGAGCCTTTCTAGGTCTCACCATTGCTGCCAGGCCTTGCACGCCTTGGCAGGTCCGCCACTGTCAATTTCCTTGGTTGCATCAATCCAGGACGTCTGTCCTTCCATGAATGACAGTAACGCTCTGGATTTATCCGTCATGACAAGTACCCGTCCATCCCAGGCCTGCAGGACTGCCAGTCCTGAAGTCCTGTGACATTCTTGGTACCATCAACCAATATTGACCACAGTACCTCCTAGTGACAGTCGGTCCTGTGACACGTAACGTGTGATGGTTCACCCAACACTGCCACGTGCCCTGTCCCTCACGTGTCCTTAGTCCTGGTACTGCTGTAGCGTCCGGCGGCATTACTTCGGGACTTGATAACTCTCAAGTTCCTTGTCCAAATGAGGCGTCTAGCACGGCGTTGGAAAGGCCACTTCAAGTATGATATGCTTAGCATATTGCATCACCAATATGCTAACTCCAACCCTTTCTTGTTTTGGAGCTGCAAGCTTCACACCATGACCAACCCATTCCTTGCTGCCTTGTGAAATGGACACCTGGTTACCCTGGACTTATAATAAGCCTCATGAGCACCCCTTTTGCCACCTTAATGGTATCCTTCTTAGGGATCTATGGTTCAACCCTGCCAGCTGATCATTAACTTGACCTGCAGGTCATCCCCAACCCTTTCTTTTGCAACTGTACCTTGGCTTGGGCTTTAAAGGAGGATATTGAATATTCCTTAGGCAACATATCCTGGATATCTGAATGAGAGGCCCTGACTACAGGAAACGTATTACAGTGAGTTCCTGGTCTTCCCAGTTATCACTGGCGCCCGTTTCATGGCGCCCGCCCCGAGCGTTCCAGGCATCATCCATCCAAATGTTCACCAATGGAAACCACTTCAACACCACTGTGCCACTGCTTGATGGGGAGCCCATGTCATCACTGGGTGTTAAAGCCCAGGAGTCATACATACCAGGCTGTGGCTCAACTAGGGAATCGAACCCTACCCCAGAACCCCAGGTTAAACTTAACCTGGTCACATGACAGACAACAAGAGAGATTGGCATACAACATGATTATGTTTTATTATAGAATATCCACCAAAACCAATTTTGAGTGTTCCCAGTGGACCAGCCTGCACCAGCAAGGCCCAACTGTCAGGTTACAACACCATAATATCCAAGGTTGTCACTTATTCACAGCTAAAGAAAACTAAACAAGAGATATATATACAAACAACCTGGAAGAACTCTCAACATGGCCTGCCCTGTCATGGCCTAACTGCCCGAGGCCAAAGGCATCCCACTGTGCTAATCCTTTACAGGAAGAGCTTGCTCCTGTTGAGCCTTCTACCTGCTTGGTGACAGGTAGGCTACCTGTTGCCCTCCCCCTGGGGACAACAGCACTGGTCAGCCACCAACTGGCAAAGGCTGGACTTCAAGTCCCACCAGTAAAGGGGTACATGAGCCCTTTGAGCACAGGGTATTGCAGCTCAGCCTTGCTCTCCAGCTTGGTGAGGGCGTCTTGGGATCCTTGTGCTTGTTGAACATGAGCGACCGGACAATGTCTGCCATGAGTGGCCTCTTGGACCCTGGTGCAGGCCCAGCCCCCGTTGGCTCCACCACAGGTGATGCAGTTGCCTCCTGCACCTCATCATCATCAGAGGGATAGCCAACCCCCACGTCAGTGACAGGCACATCAACTACTTGGTCCTTAACCTGGCCCTCCAGCCAACACTGGGGTCCAGGCCCGTCTGCAGGCCAGATTGCATGTGGCTTGCGTTCCTTGACGTTGGCCCAGCTCAACCTGTAAACATGCCTGGGATTACTCTCCAAGGCCACAAGGCAGGAACGATTGGCATCTTCCACACAGGTCACCACCCCGTTCTGCCACTTGCCCCTTTTGCCCTGCATTGATGGCTCCTTCCACATTCTGACCTTCAGCCCCACCTGAGGCCTCAGCACATTCCAGCCCCTATCCTTGCGTCTCAACTGAGCAAACACCCTGTCTGCCTTCCTCAAGCATGCCTGGACCACTTCCTGGGCTAGCATTCCAAACTGCAGTGCTACAGGATTGACAGCCACCCCGTCATAATAGTAGTTTATTCTGAGGTTCAACTGTTCTTCCACCTGCCTGGTCCACACTGCCCTCTCCAAAGCAGATGCTACCAGTGGCACCTTAGGTTCTGCCAGCACTACGGTCTTGACCTCCCTGATGGATCTCTCCACAGCACCTTGCTGTCCATGGCTCTCCCTGGGCGTGACCAGCAGCTTGCATGGCAGTTGCTCCTGCTGTGACAGTAGGCACTCAAACTGAATATCAGCCTGTACTGTCTTGTACACCCCAAAGCCTGGTAAGAGAGTCTGCAAGCCCAGCAGCAGGGTATTCCCCTTCATATCTGGCAGAATCTGGAGCAGCCTGTACCTGCTAAATCTGTCCACTGCCACCAAAATGTATAAGCCCCTGATATGCTGGACGTCTACCTGGATGTCCCCCTTCTCCCTGGCAGGCTCCCTAGCATGGGACCTTGGCTTCTTGGCAGCATTCTCCTTACAAGTACATTGCTCAGCTGCAGCCCTGCATGCTTCCCTCAGTGGCTCATCTCCAATCTTCCAACCAAACATCTCAGCCATGGCTGTGTGACCAAAGATATTGTGCAGCCTGCGTCCAGCATCCGTGTAGCTCAGTTGCCTAGCCAGATCCCGCACCTGGGAAGACGCCTGGACGGGCCCTGCGTGTGAGGACGCAACATCCACCTTCTGCATCTTGGATCCAGAGGACCCAGCAGACCCTCCCAGCAGAGCATCTAGGCTCCCAGAGCCAACCCTGTCTGGGGACCCTCCACCTGTTGACAGTTGAGGGGATTGTTGTGCTGCAGCATGCATGCAATCTTGTGGAATGAGAACATCAGTACACCCCTGGTGCTGATCAGAGGTGGCACCCTGCCCAGATTTATTTACATGTGAAGCTGTGTCCCCACAGGGTGTCTCACTATGTACACGGGACTGCTTCACTAGTCACTTCTGATCAGACTGCCCCTTCTTCTTGTTTGGGCAATCCCTCTTCCAGTGACCTTCCTTGCCACAAGCAAAACACTTGCTCTTGCCAGACCCTCCCCCTGGGGCCTTGCTGTCCTGCTTGTTCTGGTTGCCTGAGGCCTGATTGTTATTCTGCCCCTGGCCACCACCCTTACCCTGCTGATGGCTGTTACGGTTGCCAGACTGGTTCCCCTGATTCTGGTTCCCCTGCTGGCCCCCTCCGCCACCCTGGTTCTGCTCCTTCTGGGACTGCTTCCTTCTCCTGCTGCCATACCGTGTCCCAGATGGGGTACGGTTCTTGCCCTGGCTAGCCTGAGACGCTGACCCTCCCTGAGAACTGATACCCTTGCAGGTAGGGACCCGGGTCCTGAAGTTTAGTATCACACGCTTCAGAGCCCCCCAGGTGCCATCAGTGAGATCACAGAGCTGCCTAGCAGTAGCCCTACCTTCCTCTGACAAGCCCATCTTATCAAAGAAGTGGTCTGCTGCTGCCCTGACTGTCACACTGAAGCCCTGCTTCTTGCCTGCCTCCACGATCAACTCAAACCTGGCCAGCTCAGCAGCCACCTCACCCTTGATCTCAAACTCATCAAATTCTCTCTTCTTTTCCATGGTGAGATTGTGAACCCTGTCAGAAAACTCCTCCTTGATGTCATCTAGGAACTGTAGCCAAGTGTGCCCCTCTTTCAGAGCATGCCTAGCCATGTCATTGACCCTTTCAGACGACCCCTTGTTTGCGGTGGAAGAGTGAAACACCCTGACAATATCCACACCTGCTGCGACAGAGCCCACGACTAGCTTCATGTCATCAAGCCATTTATCCAGGTTATCTTGCTTCAGGGGAGGGTTGAGCGCTTTCTGCCCATTCATGACTGTCACAGCATCAGAAAATGGACGGGTGCCAGGCAACACACTCCCCACACGCACTGGTGGTGCCTGGGGAGGGTCAATCCTGGCCTCCAAACGCTCGGGCAACATACCAGACACCCTATCATGAACAGCAGCTTGCTTTGCAGCACGCACACCTGGGGTGACGATGGCGTCCTCCTCACCAGGCGTTGTGAGCACCACTGCCTCCGTAGGTCGCCTGGCACGCTTGACTTTCTCCGCCTCAGCTTGCCCATCACGCCACCGCTTGTGTGTTCTCCCGGCCCTGGGGTCCATCTCTGGGATAGGTTGCCCAGCTGGCGCCTCCACGCCCCTCTCCTCCATCGCCTCCCCTTCCTCTCTGGCGATGTCCTCCTCTGCCGTTCGCTCCCGTTGCTCCTCGAATGTCGCCGCACCCCGGCTTGCCCTCCTAGGCATTATATACAATGGCTGCGACCAACTTTGCAACAAGAAAACAGCAAACTCTCCACCTATCCTCCACCCCCTCAAACCTCGTTTTCAGACGAAGCTTCTCCTGCAACCGGTGCAGGTGCTGGCTCGTGGAACGGTCCCTCCACCGGATTCAATGGTTGCCCCTGGTCGTCGTGAGTAGGCACAGGCCTAATAACCACCGGAAGCCTCAAACCATACGCGTAATCACGTATCCAGCGAGAACGCCCCCACCTCAACAAATGGGCCTCACCTAAACCAACGTTGTCGTCAATGTGGTAGCGATTAAGCTCGTCCCGCTGCGCCTGCTCACGGCCCTCCTGAGAGCCGTCGCCCTCGTGACGCCTCTGGGCCGGCTGTACTACCGCCCCTGCTGGCTGATCTACGAAGTCGTAGAAGGCGTCGTCGGCTGAGACCTCTCGACCGCCAACCACGTCGACAGTCAAACTTAGCTGGTTTAACTCTCGGCGAGAATGTGGAGTATCCCGACTAGTGTAGATGGAGAAGGGATTAAGAGTAATGAAGACACGATCAGCAGCGCCTCTGGTCAACTCTAAGACAGAGTGCGCCAGATTCTGGCACTCTGCCACCAACGCCTGCGTACTGCCACGAACGATGGCCTCCCGCCTGTCCCGGGCGACCTGCACCACGTTTGGCACGCCGGTGTAGTCGTCCCCAAGGCGGAGATTGGCGACAAGGTCGTTTATCTCTCGGGCACCCCCGAGGCTTATGGCAATTATCTGCAAAAGCAGAGTGACCACCTGCTCAAACGCGAATGCGTTTGTGTGGCCAGCCCGCCAAGACGCTGGCAGCCTTCTGATGATTTCCGCGAGGTCCTCGCGAAATCTCAGCAGCTGCTCGGCTGCTCCTCGGACGTACTCGCCCGGTGCCGACACCGCACGAATATTTCGGCGCACTTCCCCCGAGTCCTCGTGCCCTCCTGCGGGTACTGGACTGGACGCCGCTACCCTTGCTGCACGCGCAAAGGTGTTTGTCCTAGCTTCAGAGTCCGAATTCGACATATCCGTCGACCAGACTGTAATACGATTTAGATGAACGCGGATCAGTGAGTTTCTGGTCTTCCCAAGATGTGATGAATGGAGCCATGGTTTCAACCAGCGGCTTTTAACCTTTACCACAGTTGCCTCACTACCCTGTGGTCACTAGCCTGAGGCGGCAGCACCCACGGACGGTGTTGGGAAAAGACGCTTGGCCACTGCTGTGTCCGAGCCTTTCTAGGTCTCACCATTGCTGCCAGGCCTTGCACGCCTTGGCAGGTCCGCCACTGTCAATTTCCTTGGTTGCATCAATCCAGGACGTCTGTCCTTCCATGAATGACAGTAACGCTCTGGATTTATCCGTCATGACAAGTACCCGTCCATCCCAGGCCTGCAGGACTGCCAGTCCTGAAGTCCTGTGACATTCTTGGTACCATCAACCAATATTGACCACAGTACCTCCTAGTGACAGTCGGTCCTGTGACACGTAACGTGTGATGGTTCACCCAACACTGCCACGTGCCCTGTCCCTCACGTGTCCTTAGTCCTGGTACTGCTGTAGCGTCCGGCGGCATTACTTCGGGACTTGATAACTCTCAAGTTCCTTGTCCAAATGAGGCGTCTAGCACGGCGTTGGAAAGGCCACTTCAAGTATGATATGCTTAGCATATTGCATCACCAATATGCTAACTCCTCTTCCAGGTGCCCGCTGGTGTACAAGGCGGGGGTGACGTGGAGCTTCCTGATCAGGGTGCTACAGCTGTATCGAGCCCTCAGGGTGACCCTGGCCCGGCCCCTGGGGTACCTTCACATACGGTGGTTGGGCAAGCAGGCGGACAGGCTGCACCTCCGGAACGGCCCGACACCAGGCCTAGGGGTGTGCGTCTATCAGATATTGTACAGGCTTTGCAAAGAGCCAAGAAGGAGCCTAAGGTGTCCAAGCTTGTCCAGTTGGATGAACCTGAGGCAGCTGCCATGGAGATAGATACCAATGCACAGGTTTCTGTCATGGGACCTCAGCATACAGGAGAAGTGCTGGTCGGAGAACCAAGTTGCCCCGGCCTGGGTGTCTGATTTCAGTGGTAGGACGCATCTAAGGGTACGTGTTGGGAGAGGTTACTGCCCCTGTCATGGGTGTGGATGTGACCTTCCTTGTCCTAGAGGACTATGATGGCCCTGTGATTTTGGGTCAGAATTTTCTGGGCAATCCTGGGATTTCTATCAGAGCTACAGCTCTGAGAAGAGATGGCTGGGGGATGATTCCCCTAGAAAATTTCAGGACGACATTTCCAGTCAGGTGCAGGGCCAAGCCGGTCAAGGGTGTAAAATGGGATGAAGGGGAGGTGCCCCCAGCGGCCAGTTTGGTGATTCCAGCTGTGTTGCACCCCAGCAGTATTGGCATAACTCACAGGAGCCTTGCTGCACACTCTCCTTTGACATATGACCAGCTGGTCCAAGAGATGAGCTCGCCTACTTTGTTTGAGGCTTGGAAGCTCGCCTTCTCCAAGGCATTGGAGGAGTGGTTGCAGTTTGAGTGTGCTGCACCAACAGACAGACGTCCCCCAGCATCAAGGAAGCTTGCTTTGAGATTTGTGCTGAAGAGGAAGGTTGTGGATGAGGTATCAGTGCCCCATGTCAGGCCTGTCCTGAATGAGTATCACGGCACGGGGAGTCTGCCAGGAGAGGAGCTATACACGCCAGGGATGCTACACGACACATGGAGAATTTTGCTATGTCTCTACGTGGGGTTGCTGAACAGGGGAGCAGCTATGTCATCAGTGCTGCTGGACTTCAAGAGCGCATTTTTAAAATCTGATCCAGAAGTGGCCAGGAGGGTGTGGAAGCAGGATGAGCCTTACTGTGTTGAGGTGCCTGCAATCTGGAAGCTGGAGCTGCATCAACAATTCCTGGTTATTCTGAAGGGCCTGGAAGGACTCAGGTCGAGCCCAATCATCTGGAGACTCACGCTGCAGGAAGCTCTGATCAGTGAGTGTGGCTTGAGAGTGTCTTCAGTTGATCCCTGTTTGCTGCTGGCCCAATGGGAGGGTCTGCCAGTGTATGCTAGTTTGCATGGAGATGATCTGCATTTGCTAGCCCCCACGACCTGGCTGAAGAAGTTTATTCCTGTCATCAGTGGCAAGTTTTCACTGGGCAAGGAGCTGTGGCAGGAGCCAAACAAGCCTGTAGTGTTCTGTGGAATGCAGGCTACCCTGTTCAGGAGGGACGGGGAGTGGAGTATCAGGCTTCAGGCTGGAGGAGATTATAAACAGACCATTGTGAAGGCCTTGCCCGAGAAGATCACCCAGGCTGCAGGACCTGAGTTGAGAGGCATGTGGGCCTGGTTTGCCAGCATCTGTGGTCCGTCTTTGATGGTCCATAGCAGAATGCCTGATGAGGTGCTTGAGGATGAGAAGCCTCGAGTCATAGCCCGGTTGGTGGAGAGTACCCCTGATCTGATTTTGTCTGGGATTGACTTTGCCCAGCCTATCACCTTGGAGATCTTTGTTGACAGTTCCATGGATGCTCGCCAGGTTACCAAGGTCAGGGGGAGATCTGCTGCTCTGTTTGCTTTTTATCAGAGCAGGGCAAGTTTGTTCAGCTGGTACAGCAGACTGCAGAAGAGGGTCTGTATCAGTTCAGATGTGGCAGAATGCAGGGCCATATGCGAGGGGATCCAGTCCAGCTTGTACATAAAGGAGTTAATGCTGGAGCTGGCTTCAGTTACCCCTTGGACCTTGCAGATGGAGACGTTGTTGCTAACAGACAGCATGGGTATGGTCCAGTTTGTTCACAAGCAGCTGGCCAGAAGCCGGGACCTGGATTATTTGTTGCTGAAGGAGTTGGCCAGTTTGGTTGACTTGAAGCATATCCCTGGCGAGGAGAACCCTGCTGATGCATTGACCAAGCTGCCACACAAGGCCCAGTTAGAACTGCAGTGGGATATATTGCTTGAGAACACTGAAAGCTGTGAGCAATGAATTGCTTGGTTCATTAGAAAATAGGTTTACCCTTTATCAACGTTCCTCTCACCGGCTGCGCCGCCAGTGACCGTTGGGTGCAGACCGTTGGCCCGAGGCCGCACGATGACAGGTAGCTGCCTAGTCACTGCATCGTGCGATCACAAATCAATGCACGCTGCAGTACGGTCCCTATCTAGGATACTCTAGTACCGTCCAATGACAGGACACTACGTATACTGGGTACTGACATCTGTCACGTACCTCAGTACCCAAAGTACCTATCTAGGGAAACGTATGCGACTCGACTAGCATCCCTATCTGCATAGCCCACGTGGTATTTATATTCACATACCAACGTGGGTTTACAAGGCTTATTCATACGTTGTATTCACAATGCCTTTGAGACTTAGTCTACAGCAAAGCATGGAGACTAACTCCAGTATTGTTTTATTATTTATTTCTTAATGCAGGTCTGCACCCCCAACATTATTGTTATTGTTTTTAAGTTGATTAGGGGTACAAAAGAGACATGGCTGGTTGAGCCAGGTTGGTTACAGCTGGCTGTTCTGGCCAGGTGTTATATTGCACATTAAATAAGGTGTACACAGCTGGCTGGTTTGGCCAGGTACTGAAGCACACATTAAGTAAATGGATACAAAGCTTGTGTCCTCAAGCTGCAAATGGATACAAATCTGACCTAGCCAGCACTCACACCCCACAACGAATGTGTTGAATTTTATGGCGCCCAGCAGCTATCGCTGTGGTAAGGGGGTGTGGTGGTTGTGTACTGTGCTATGGCCAGTCATTTATTCAAACACTGACTCTGATATCATAGGGGTTCATGTTCTGAAAGAGGAGCTGGTACTGTTGGCCAGCAGCATCCCGCAGCTTCGTGAGAGCGTCTGCTGGGTTGTCCTCATCATCCACATGAGTCCAGCTGGAAAAATAGGTGGCCTCCTGTTTGAGGATCACCCAATCCAGTCAGTGTGGACAGCAGCAGAACAGATTTCTTGGTTAGAAAACTGATCACAGATTGGCTGTCAGTATAGAGATGTGAGATGACATTGCATGTGCTGCCTGCCTGGGTTTGTAGCCAGGTGAGCATGTGCTGCAGGGAACGAGCATGCAATGCAGCAGACACCACAGCACGACATTCAGCTGAGTTGCTGCTGCCAGGTTTTCTGCGGTGTAGCCTGCTGTACCAGGAAGTGAGGGACATGTAATCTGACCTGTTGGTGAGAAAAAACAGCCCTGATTCCCGTGCCCCCATCTGATTGATTGTTCTGCTCTCCATGGAGCTGTCCATGACACATTGGATGTGGATGTCTTCCATCAGATTCAGGCCATGGAGGATGAGGGGGGGACAGTCATTGACCAACTTCCTGATGTGACTGCATTTGATCTTGACTAGAACATCATGGGTGACCCTGCTGATGACAGCTAAGGGAGCCCCACAGATGGCTGACCACCACCCCAGTTTGCCCTGAACAGTGGCACACATATGTAAGGGGAGGTAGTTGTCCTGCAGCAGATCTAGACAATCTTGGATATATTCTGCAGGAGGGGAGAGAGAGCAGACCCACTGATCTGGCTGCCTATGCAGCTGCAACATGATGCCACAGAACTGGATGGGGGTTGTGCTCAATTCCACCTGTTTGCCAATCTCATATGATTCCTGGACCTGCTGAATAAAGGTTTCCACCTCAGCTCTAGGCCCACAAATGAGTTGGTCATCTCCATGCCACACAAAGAACAGCAGTCCAGAGGGGGTGGGTACAACAAAAAAGCATGGGTCCAGGTCATCATACGTGGCCTTGAGCTTTTTGAATACTTCCTCTGCTGAGTCTCTGAAAATTTTTGGGGCACTGACAAGCCCTTCCACCCCAATGTTGATGATAAGGTGGGGCTCATCAATATAAGGTTTCCACACAGCTGGGGTGTCTACCACGTACACCTTCCCTTTCCACACAGATTCAGCCTTTTCTGGGTCCCCCCTGAGGAAGGCCCTTTTAATATCAGTGGCTTTGCAGACATAGTCTTGGCCTGCATTGAGGTTGTGGAGGAAGAGGGAGAGCATGATCCTGAGTGAGGTTTGTTGCAGCCCAGGTGTGTATGTTTCCCCTTTTGGCAGTGTGGAGGTCCCCTTTAATTCTGTGACACATGGTCTGGCATGGAAGATTGGGGAGCCCACTTTTTGTGGTTTTTGTTTGAGAACAAATTTTAATCTGAGCTTTTTGGCTCCCTCTGGCACGTCCCATGAAGGGGTGACAGGCGGTTTGTATTGAGGGTTTTTGGGGTTGGGCAGGACCCATTCCTGCCTGGCTTGGTGGACAATGGCCATCAGCCACTTGGTAAACCCTTTTTGTGTTTTGCATTCTTGTATGACGTGGGAGATTTGGTGGGGTGAGTGCATGGCTATGTCCCACTTACCCAGCCCAAAGGCTGAGGGATGGAGGAACTGGCTGTGCACTAACTTGTCCAGATCAGGGATCTCCCCTGGTGCATACTGAGTGTTGACTGCCTTGATGACAGCATCCATACCAGGGACAATACTGGAGAGAGGGATTTTAAAGTGGTCCAGAGGAACTGCACCCACCCCTGTGACACTGAGCTCATTAGCTGAGATAAGCACCCCAGGATAGGATACAAAAGGTTCCCCCAACAAGGTGTTACCAGAGTACCCCTCCACCACCTGGAAGGGTGTCTGAATACCAAGTATAGGGAGCATCACTTGTCCCACTACATCCAGTGAGCTTTGGCCTGAGAAATCCTGCACCCGTGCCCAAAATGAAGGTGCAATCTCAAGACCAGGGATGGCTTGTGCACTGATCACACTGACCTGTGCCTGAGTGTCTATTGCCAGGGTCCAGGGGTCCTGACTAGTGCACACAGCTGAGACTTTTGCCAACCCTGCGGCCACAGCAGCTTGTTGCTTATGTGACCTGTGTAATGCTTGCAAGGCGACTGCCAATCTTGACCTCAGAGCGGGAGGGTTGGCAGACAATTTGGTGCCTTGGGGCTGAGCTAATGCTTCCAACCCAGCTACCTCGTGCCTGGTTAAGCAATCCCCAGGTTGTGAAGTGGGCCTGGCTTCACTGAGGGTGGAAGGTTCACAGAGGGTGCTGTGGTGCTGTCAACAGCAGTAATTGGTGGCTCAGAGCTACTGCTGGGCATGCTGGAGTTGCCAGATAGAAGTAGTGAGTCCATGCTTAAAGACTCTTCCCCAGGCACGTCTGCCATGGGAGAATAATACTTCTTAATTCTATGACAGCTCACCCTGTGACGCTTCCCATTGATATTGTGCTTGACCTCCACGGTCTTGCTGTTTTTGGTAAATCCACGGATGGTAACTGGACCTAGCCAAGTTCCAACCTTACCAAAGCTGTTTTCCTTGTAATAGAGAACTTGATCACCTTTTTGGAATACTGGCCTGGAATGGGTTTTATCTTTTTCTGCCAGTTTTGCTGAGGTTTGTGCACGTGCAGTGTTGTACAGTGCTATCACCTCTGGGGGATATACACCTGCCTGCAGGCCTGCTGGGATTACTTCACCCCACGTGGCATGCAAGACAGGTCTCATGTTTAGGGTTGTGCACATTTCATGACACCAGAGTGCCCTGTCACAATAGACCCCTGAAGTAGCATCCTTGGAAGGATTTTTGGCTAGTAGGGTTTTGACAGATCTGATGGTTCTTTCAATGACCCCCTGACCCTCATGATCTTCCAGCCCAGCAATCTCTATTGCTTCACACCCTTCCAGGTCAGTCAGACAAGAAAATTGTTGATCAAGCAAAATTCTGTCAACTGGGTAGAATCTGGGTAAAGCAATCATGAGTGCAACACGTAGCTGCCCTGCAGACATGCCAGGTAGGGGTTCCATTACTGTGAACCTGGACCATGAGTCTTTTAGGATCAGGTAGGGTTGGACATCTTTGTTGATGTGCATCACATCCCCCACTATCATGCCCCTATTGGTGGAAGGAGTTGCAGTATGCCATTTTTGAGGTTTGGGGCTATTGAACTGACATTCTTGACAGTGTTGTCTAGCCAGTTTTACTGCATTCCTGAGTTGTTTTCCCATGCTACTACCCCCCAGCCGTCTGGCCAGTTCCTCAGCCACTGTTTCATGACCCATGGCTAGGTGCAGCTGATGAGCAAGCTCCTTGATATCTATGGAGTTGTCAACAGTAGGGGTTAGTGCTTTTATGTAAGGTTCCAGAACAGGGTGTTGGGAGGACAGTAAGGTTGCTGCCTCAAAATCAATTATGCCCTGGTTGCCATCCCCAATGGTAATGAGATCATCATCCTCAGAGTACATAAGGTGAGTGAACTCACATTGATTTGGGTAGCGAGGCCTGTTGCAACGGCTGCCTGGAGGCCCCAGGGGATGACGTGCGTGCCAGCAGCCCGGGCAGAGATCCACCCCGTTGGCCAGGGAGTCGTTGTTGGGGCAGTTGTGCCGTGCGTGCCCTCGTTGGAAGCACCTCAGGCACCTTATGGACCCCCCAGGGTTGCCAGGCTGGTTGTTGTTGTTGTTGTTGTTGTTTCCCTGCTGGGACCGGTTCTGGCCCTGCTGGGACCTGTTGTTGTTGTTGTTTTGGCCCTGTTGGGACCTGTTGTTATTGTTGCCCTGCTGGGACCTGTTGTTGTTGTTGTTGTTGTTGTTGTTGGGGTTGCCATGCAGGGGCACACGGTGCCACGTGTTGCCACGCCCCTGAGAGCCACTGCCCCCTTGGTGGGAGGACTTGTGGGTCTTGGGTGCCCCCCCTGGCTGGCCTGCCCCTTGCGTTTGTGGCCTTGGACACCCTGGACCTTGGGGTCCTGGGCCTGGTTGTTGCCAGTACCCAGGGGGTCCACTGCCTCCTCGATATAGAGCATGGCAGCTCTGAAGTTGTCCCAGAGGGACTTGAGGCCTGTAAGCAGGGTAGCCAGGACAGAAGGTTGCAAATTAGCTTTTGTTAGCCAGGTGTGGATGAGATACCTTGGTTGGAGCTTGAGAAGCTCAAGGTCTTTCTCAATCATTACCCTGTATGTTTTTGCATCCCCAGAGAGGTTATTCTTGTTCACCTTATATGCAGCAAGCCAGTTGAAACGTTCTACTGCTTCCATGTGGTTATTGGTAAGCACTAGCTGTTTCAGATCAGTGATAAAGGTAGGCCACTGTTCAATGGCTGCTTCAGGTGTCAGGGTACGTTCCTGATAGGTTTGAATCAATGCTCTGATTGCAGGAGATGATTGATGGAATGTGGAGGAGGCCCTGAGAGCCTTAAACTGATGTCTAAGGTTAAGACCTTCCATCCCATACTCCAAAGCAAAAACAAATTGCTTAGCTTGTTCAACAGTGTGACCCTCAGGCAAGCCAGCAATATTGATTTTGGATTCCTTTTTATGAGGGTTAAACACACCTGTGAGAGGGGGGTTGGCCCTCAAGAAGCCGTCGGTTGCTTGTTGCAGGCGGGTGGGGTCCAGGTTGATGGTCCCCCGCTCATACCGCGACATCAGGGCGCGCAGGCCCTCGACAGTTTGCAGCTGGTTAGCTGTTAACTGCTGATCTTGCAACGAGGCCAGCTGGGCCTGGAGAATGGCGAGCTGTTCCAGGACATCCCCGCTCCTTGGGGGGGCCTCAGCAGGCCTGTTGGGTGCCTGTGGCACCTCTGCACCTCCCCCCAGGGCCTCCTGGGGTCCTGGCCACCCCCCCTGGTTTGGGAGGGGGCCCCAACCCACAGGGCGAACCTGGGGTGGTGGGGGGGGGAGGGGGAGGGGGGTCATGGTGGCCCTGGGGGAGCCCGGGGGTGTCCGGGTAACCCCACTGGGTCCAGCCCCATCGGTGGAGGGGCGGGCAGGGGTGTCTGCCTCTGCTCTCCTCCTGGCCTCCTCCCGCATGAGACGCTTCATCTCCTTGCGTACCTCATGCTCCCGGAGGGCTGCCTGAAAGGCAGCCTCATCCTCGGGTATGTCAGGGAGTGGTCTCCCATGATCATAGCAGGCCGGACTGGACAGTCCGCCTCTTTGCCCTTCCTCGCACCCAGGGCCAGCAGTCCCTCCTTGTACTGCAGGGGTTGGGGGGGAGAGGGTTTCTTGCTGGTGGTTTCCAGCGGGGGGGCTTCTTCAGCTACCACCCCATGTTTGGCCAAGATGGCCTCCGTGACCCTGGCTTGGGTGATGGAGGACATGGTTTTAAAGTGTGCTGACCGAGCAAGCTCGGCCAGGTCTTGACTGTCCGCATAGTCCATGGGATAGTCAGCATTTTTTAAGAGGTCACGTAACCGCTGGGTGGCCTCGCGGTACGCGTCCGCCATCGCCTGGTGGGTAGCCAGGCGACGGGCGGCTTCCTCTTCATATTCTTGCCGCTTAGCGGCGAGCCGAAAAGCCGCCTCTCGGCGGACCTCTCGGTCCCGCTGCCGCGCTCGGCGTTCTTCATTTGCCACCAGCGCGGCCTGCTCGACCGCCAGGAGCGCTGGGGTAAGATTGATCTCAGTCTCCCCATCGGGGAGACTGGCAGTGTCGGATACCTCATCGTCGGACATTGGTTGTCCGGCGATGGGTTCCACAGGTTTTCGCACCACCCGTGCGAGTTTAATACTCTCCATGTCCTTCTTCTTGCGAAGAAGGGACGCAGAGGGTCGCCCAAACGTTAGCTCAATGTGGTTATGTCCCTGGGCGAAAGGGACATTAAGGTTTGATGTGGCGGGACGAAAGGTAATCGTCCCGTCCGGTGCCACCGAGGCCGTCTGACGGGGCATACGCTCCCGAAGAGATGGCAACGTGGGGCCGGACTGTGGAGCCTCAGTGGGGTTTACCACCGAGGTCTCCGCAGCCATGGCCGCGCCAGCCGTGGTTGCGGCTGGGGCGGCCGCCGGAGTCGAGGGTAAGCCGGTCTCCCCGGGGGGAGCCGTCTCGGCCTCCGGCCTCGCAGGGGAGGGGGGTAGGTCGGTCGGCTTTGCAGCCGCCGTCCCCTCGTCCTGGCAACCATTGTGAGTCTTTTTGTTCTTTTTCTTTTTCTTGGAAATGGCCGCATCGCCAGCCGGCTTCTTGTTGTTGTCTCTGGGCATCCGCCGATCCTGCCCATCATCATCCTCGTTGTAGGTAAGCTTCTTAGCGACATTCTTGTTCGTGATAGCCATGGTAGCAAATAAAATTCAAGTTAGAATGCGGTGGGATATATTGCTTGAGAACACTGAAGCTGTGAGCAATGAATTGCTTGGTTCATTAGAAAATAGGTTTACCCTTTATCAACGTTCCTCTCACCGGCTGCGCCGCCAGTGACCGTTGGGTGCAGACCGTTGGCCCGAGGCCGCACGATGACAGGTAGCTGCCTAGTCACTGCATCGTGCGATCACAAATCAATGCACGCTGCAGTACGGTCCCTATCTAGGATACTCTAGTACCGTCCAATGACAGGACACTACGTATACTGGGTACTGACATCTGTCACGTACCTCAGTACCCAAAGTACCTATCTAGGGAAACGTATGCGACTCGACTAGCATCCCTATCTGCATAGCCCACGTGGTATTTATATTCACATACCAACGTGGGTTTACAAGGCTTATTCATACGTTGTATTCACAATGCCTTTGAGACTTAGTCTACAGCAAAGCATGGAGACTAACTGGCCCCAGCCCAGTACAATGTACTGAGGAAGCTCATGAATGCTGACTGTCAAGTCGGTCTATCTGTCTAAAAGCTGAGAGCTGGGTGCTTAAGTCTCTGGATATCAGGCTGGGAGCTTGATTGTACATAATCCTGAGCACACCTTGAGGGGTGAGACATGTCTCTGGTGTGGGAATGTCTGACATTGTCTCTGATGGAGAGATGTCTATCTGGGGTTTTCATCTCAGTCTGAGGTTTCCCCAGATCTGTGGTTTGTGGGCGGGGTTCGATTCCCTGGTGCCGTCTTAAGGCGGAGTTTCACGGACTGGCTGACCCATCCACCATGCTGGTGAGGTGGCGACAGGTCCCCTGATTTTCCACGGTTGGAACGAGTGTGGGAGCTTGTGTTTTACATGTGCTTCGCGTAGATGTTGTGTCTGGTTCGATAAGGGGCAGCAGACCGGCGCCGACTCCCGTCTGGGGGTCAGCAATGTTTTCTGATGAGCTGTTGTGGGTGATCTGTGGGGTTTCGCCTAAGGTCCTGAAGGTTGTACATACTTCTCAAGTTCTTAGCTGAACACCTATGGGCTGCCACAGTTGGCCAACCTCTTGTACATGGGTAACACAACGAGCCTCCCGTGAAGGGATAGGGACTCATTGTAATTTGTTTGTGCTCCTGAGCCAGTATGGGTGCTATGTACATACAATAAGGAATCCAAGCTGACTGTCATGCCCAGCGGGTTCTGACTTGTAGTCGGGGAGGATGTCCAGTACCCATTGTGTGTGTTTGTATGTAGACTTGTGTGAGCTGCTACAGCTCAAGAAAAGAAAGGATTGGAGTTAACGCCAAGCGCATTGGCGTGATCCTGATTCGGCATATCTCTGCGATTCCAGCGGCACCGGAACGAGTTCATTCCGACAAGTATCAAGAAAGTTATGGCGTTCCGACTTCCCGGTCGCGCGCGAGCGCGAGCCGGCTGTTCTTCTAAGTCGGACGTGAATATTTGCCGACGACATATGGGGTCGACAGTAATTCCTGGGCTGACAGGAATTAGGTGCTGTACCTACGACGGTATTGGATTAATACGTCGTACGCAGGAAATAGGAACCTTAACCTGTGGTCTGTTGGTACCGCAGGCTTAGTCCTGGACTTCTAGCTAGGTGCAGATGCAATAATCACTGTGGTGCATGACTGGACTCTGTGGTCACTGTGCCTGTATGGCAGACCTACTGTATAGGAACTGGGCGCTGTACAGGTAGTGAATACTGTACCGGGGGTGTTATTACTGAGCAGGCCTCCTAGGCTGCTCAGGACTAGCAAGCACAGTGCACAAGTATATAAACAATAGGCCAGTGCCAATTGGGCATCTCTTGCGAGCCCGCCTCACGTGTTGTGCCTTGACTTGGCAAGCGCGTGTACAAGCCTCAAGTGTGTGAGCGCTGTAACATTATCCAATTTTAACAAAGCTCCGTTTCCAACTATATTCACACATTGCTGCATTGCAACCATATCCTTCACATTGCGTGTGCTAAGAACGTTAACTACTTGTGCACTGTGCTTGCTAGTCCTGAGCAGCCTAGGAGGCCTAGCTGCTCAGTAATAACACTCCCGGTACAGTATTCACTACCTGTACAGCGCCCAGTTCCTATACAGTAGGTCTGCCATACAGGTACAGTGACCACAGAGTCCAGTCACCACAGTGACTATTGCATCTGCACCTAGAAGTCCAGGACTAAGCCTGCGGTACCAATAGACCACAGGTTAAGGTTCCTATTTCCTGCGTACGACGTATTAATCCATTGAATACCGTCGTAGGTGCAGCACCTAATTCCTGTCAGCCCAGGAATTACTGTCGACCCCATATGTCGTCGGCAAATATTCACGTCCGACTTAGACGAACAGCCGGCTCGCGCTCGCGCGCGACCGGGAAGTCGGAACGCCATAACTTTCTTGATACTTGTCGGAATGAACTCGTTCCGGTGCCGCTGGAATCGCAGAGATATGCCGAATCAGGTACACGCTAATGCGCTTGGCGTTAACTCCAATCCTTTCTTTTCTTGAGCTGTAGCAGCTCACACAAGTCTACATACAACCACACACAATGGGTACTGGAAGTTAATAAACGAGTGGACCTCTCAATGCTCAATGGCCTAACGCATGTGTTTATTACAATAAATCACAAGCCCCGCACCCAACGTGCACAAGGGCATTTCTATTCCCACTATTACCAATCCACCAACATTTGATTAAAACAATAAGTGGGCAATTACAGAACCCATGAGTGAGCCTGCCACGCTGCACCCATTTCATGATTGATTGTAGTTCTCGTTACCCTAGAAACAAACACAAAAAGAGGGAGGGGGGGGGGGACAAGAAAAAGAGACCTAGAACATCGTGCAAATGGCACTTTAGGGCGGCGTAGCCCAGGCTCGCCTCATGAGCCGTCAGCAACAGTAACTTAATTGCTACTTAACTTAACGAACTAGAAATGGCCATACAAAACTGGCCAACTAATTCTAACTCATGGAACCGGTCCAGCCCAAGGCCCACCGTCCCGTAGTACCACTCACATAGCGGCGTTCATTCTCATCTGTTATAAAGAAACTACGTTCAGAGAACACCGATTCTATTCCCACTATTACCAATCCACCAACATTTGATTAAAACAATAAGTGGGCAATTACAGAACCCATGAGTGAGCCTGCCACGCTGCACCCATTTCATGATTGATTGTAGTTCTCGTTACCCAACCCCCTTTCCTGGTGCTTTATCTCCAAAGCTCCGCCAACCACTTTCGCTCAGTGGCTCCCGAGGCTGCCCTGCCGCAACGGTCACGACCATTACAATCGCCGGCGGCTGTAGCGAGCCTCATGCACGATAACCCTTTGCAGGGCCCCCCCCAGCCTTCCACCCTCGGCCAGTAAAAGAGGGTGTTGAATGTGCACGCAAAGACAAGGAAGAAGACGCCTCGTTTAACGATCACGGACCTCCCTCAAAGGCCAGTGCCGCCCTAACGTGACGACAACTTGTAGGACGTCACCCGATGCCACCATATCTCGATTACTGTCAACGTTGTCACCTGGGGGAGTAACTTTCCATATTTCAGGTTTTAGTTGATGAGCAGGCTCTCATCACACACCCCAGCGGCCGATAAAGCGCAAGCGCAACTGGGCCGGCCAAAATATTTGGTCCTGCCCGGCCCAGGTCCGTCTGTTAAACTGGCCCCTTAAGTCTCGGTCTGAATCGAAATATTGCATAATTCCGGAATTCGTCCCCACCACATTCCCGAGACCTCACGCACCCATAAGAGCGGATGCTGGTAAATATTTTTCTACTTACGCGAGGGCCGACAGACTTGTCGTCCATCACAATGCCCACTAAAAGTAACCCGACCACCCTTCCTTCGGCAGTCAGCAGTCAGGAACTGCAACCCTGCTGCGACATTCCGCAGCAAAGCGGTAGGCACTGCAGCGTGGCACGGAAATCTTACTCATGGCTTCAGAGTTCCGTACAGGTGCCACGCGCAGGCAAACGCGAAGTATTTTATAGTCTCTCGTCGGCCAAGAACCCAGCTGCGGGGAGAAAACCGACGAGGGTAATTTCAATTTCTTTTTCACAGTCACGTGACTGTTCAAGCTATGTCAGTCACGCGCCATCTCTAATCGGCCACCGCCAGCCAAAAGGCTGACGCGATTAGGGCAGCATTAAATTTCTTGTAATCCGCCATACCCATACCCCATACATCCGATTACAAGAAAAAGAGACCTAGAACATCGTGCAAATGGCACTTTAGGGCGGCGTAGCCCAGGCTCGCCTCATGAGCCGTCAGCAACAGTAACTTAATTGCTACTTAACTTAACGAACTAGAAATGGCCATACAAAACTGGCCAACTAATTCTAACTCATGGAACCGGTCCAGCCCAAGGCCCACCGTCCCGTAGTACCACTCACATAGCGGCGTTCATTCTCATCTGTTATAAAGAAACTACGTTCAGAGAACACCGATTAGCATTGTCGACAAGCAACGCTCTGCCTGGCTGCCACGTCTGGAGCAGCCGACAGTGGCCGTTGGGCTCTGTGGTGCAGCCTGAGTGGCGCGACGCCACTGCTAGACTCTCAGGACCTTAGTCCAACATCCGACACCTCAATGTCAGTCCCGAGTGGGTACTGGCGACGCCGTACCGCCAATCCTACTTGGGTACTGGCGTCCGTCACCAGGACTCGGCTATCGAATAGTCTAGCCTGCCGAATCACATATAGCCGGGACTTCTGACCGAGCCTACACGTGCGAAACCCCAGATAGCACATTGCTATCTGGTACTTAGCCTATGTCCACGACTAGAGGCTAACTCCAGTTTTTTTTTTTTTTTTTTTTTTTTTTTTTTTTTTTTTTTAAGGCATCAGTGCTGCACCTCCAGTTTTTATTCCTTTTTGTTTTTTTCAGGTACTTGGCAATATCATGAATAAGACATTGGTACAGGAAAACTCATATCAGACCACAATGGACGTTGTGAATTAAAGCGCCCACAGACCCCATTGCCTTTAAATCTGACAGTGTCTTTGAGGTTTCTGGACCTAGGATCCCCTGTTTGTACAAGTCAGTGGAGTGATGAGTGGCTATGGAAAAACCAGGGGGCACATCAAGAAATTATTATGTTTGTTGCCAAGTTGCCACCAGCTGGGAAAGACCATAGTCTGCACCATTAGTCTGGAGTGCCCTATTTCATCATCCATTTGTCTGACTAGACAGATAGGGATTCATTGCATCACACAGAAGCTGGTACTGGGTTGCTGCTAATGACGGAATCTTGGTCAATGCGTCAGCCAGGTTCTCCTCGTCTGGCAGATGCTGCCAGCTGGAAAAATAGCTTGTTTCCTGTTTCAAAATCACCCAGTCCAGATCAGTATGCACAGCAGCAGTCACAGATTTCTTGTTAAGGAAACTAATGACTGACTGACTGTCAGTGTGTAAGTGAGCATGCACAGCAGCCTTGCTGCCAGCCTGAGTTTGCAACCAGGTTAGTATGTGCTGAAGGGATCGAGCATGCTGCACAGCAGACACCACAGCACGGCACTCAGCAGAGTTACTGCCAACAGCTTTTCTGCGATGCAATCTGCTGTACCACGACACCATGGACATATAGTCTCCCTTGTTGGTAAGGAAGAACACCCCAGCCTCCCTGGCATCCATTTTTGTTATTACCCTACTCTCCATGGAGCTGTCCATCAGACAGTTAATGTGAATATCTTCCATGAGGTTGAGTGGATGAATGACAAGGGAAGGTCCAGCCTGTAGTAGCTTCTGGAGATCCTTAGGTTTCATGGTTTGTAATACTGTGTCATCAATCCTGCTGACCACTGCCAGATGAGGTGCACAGATAGCACTCAGCCACCCTAATTTTCCTTTGACAGTAGCACACATGTGAGCAGGAATGCACGGAATATCAAGCAGCTCTAGGCATTCTTCTAAGTACTGGGCAGGCGGGGATAGAGTACACACCCACTGTTCCTGTTGCTCTTCCAGTGCTAGCATTATGCCACAGAACTGTAGGGGTTCTGGCCCCAGCTCTGTCTGCTTTCCAATCTCATATGACTGCTGAACCTGCTGAATGAACTTGTCAACTTCAGCTCTTGGTCCACAAATCAGTTGGTCATCACCATGCCACACAAACAGGAGCAAGCCAGAGGGTGTGGGCACAGCAAAGAGACAAGGGTCCAGATCATCATAAGTGGCAAGTTTCTTGAACACCTCTTCTGCTGATTTTCTGAAGATAGTGGGAGCACTTTGCAAACCTTCCACCCCTAGATTTAGGAGTAGATATGGCTCATCAATATCATGTGCCCATGCAGCAGGGGTGGGAACCACATAGACCTGACCCTTCCACACATCTTGCGCTTTATCAGGGTCCCCTCTAAGGAAAGCCCTTTTGATATCAGTAGCTTTGCAGGCATAATCTTGGCCAGCATTGAGATGGTGGAGGAAGACAGAGAGCAGTATCCTGAGGGATGTTTGCTGCAGCCCAGGAGTGTAGAGTTCACCCTTGGACAGTTTTGACATGCCTTTTAATTCTGTCACACATGGCCTAGCATGATATATAGGTGAGGTCCACCGCTCCAGTTTTCTAGGCTGACATGATGAACCGACGGGGGTTCCTGGATTGAGACACGTTTTTTTCTTCATGCACAGCTGAAAAAACCTGCGCCGAGGTGCGGCACCGCGGCCTACCGTAGTGATTACTGTCTGCGACACGCCCGGGGCTGGCTGCATCTACCTGTCGGCCAATTGTGACCCGTGGGCTAGGCGAATTTGAATGCGGCTTTCCCGTTAGTTGTGGCTCCACCGCTCCAGTTTTCTAGGCTGACATGATGAACCGACGGGGGTTCCTGGATTGAGACACGTTTTTTTCTTCATGCACAGCTGAAAAAACCTGCGCCGAGGTGCGGCACCGCGGCCTACGTAGTGATTACTGTCTGCGACACGCCCGGGGCTGGCTGCATCTACCTGTCGGCCAATTGTGACCCGTGGGCTAGGCGAATTTGAATGCGGCTTTCCCGTTAGTTGTGGCTCCACCGCTCCAGTTTTCTAGGCTGACATGATGAACCGACGGGGGTTCCTGGATTGAGACACGTTTTTTTCTTCATGCACAGCTGAAAAAACCTGCGCCGAGGTGCGGCACCGCGGCCTACCGTAGTGATTACTGTCTGCGACACGCCCGGGGCTGGCTGCATCTACCTGTCGGCCAATTGTGACCCGTGGGCTAGGCGAATTTGAATGCGGCTTTCCCGTTAGTTGTGGCTCCACCGCTCCAGTTTTCTAGGCTGACATGATGAACCGACGGGGGTTCCTGGATTGAGACACGTTTTTTTCTTCATGCACAGCTGAAAAAACCTGCGCCGAGGTGCGGCACCGCGGCCTACGTAGTGATTACTGTCTGCGACACGCCCGGGGCTGGCTGCATCTACCTGTCGGCCAATTGTGACCCGTGGGCTAGGCGAATTTGAATGCGGCTTTCCCGTTAGTTGTGGCTCCACCGCTCCAGTTTTCTAGGCTGACATGATGAACCGACGGGGGTTCCTGGATTGAGACACGTTTTTTTCTTCATGCACAGCTGAAAAAACCTGCGCCGAGGTGCGGCACCGCGGCCTACCGTAGTGATTACTGTCTGCGACACGCCCGGGGCTGGCTGCATCTACCTGTCGGCCAATTGTGACCCGTGGGCTAGGCGAATTTGAATGCGGCTTTCCCGTTAGTTGTGGCTCCACCGCTCCAGTTTTCTAGGCTGACATGATGAACCGACGGGGGTTCCTGGATTGAGACACGTTTTTTTCTTCATGCACAGCTGAAAAAACCTGCGCCGAGGTGCGGCACCGCGGCCGCCCCGCGTTGGGGGGCTGCCGCCCCCCAAACCCCCCGCTTGGGGGGCACGCCCCCCAAACCCCCCGCGTCCGCATCTCGCTCTCCCCCCGCGCTTCCGGTTCCGTTGTTTTACGCACCTCCCCATGCCTCCTTCACGACGACGCACCTCCCGGGCGCGGGATGCGCTGCCTAGTGGCGCCCTGCGCCGCGTCGGTCCTTACGCATCGCGGCGCACCTGCAGGAGATGGGCGACCTGGACGACGGCGGTCGTGGCGCCCCTGTGCCACTCTCGCTTGTGTGCGAGGTCTGCCACAGTGGTGAGGATGCCCCCCGTCTCCTTGTGTGTGATTCGTGCCAATGCGGCTGGCACACGCGCTGCTTGGTCCCGCCCCTCTTCCGGCTGCCTCCCCCGGGTCCTTGGGCGTGCCCTCATTGCGTGGCCCCGCCTCGGCCGTCCCTAGGCTCCCGACGCGCGGCCGTGTCGACCCCGGGATCCCATTCGGCCCGCGCCCCCTCCCGCAGCCCCTCGCTGGACCCTCTCCTGGGCCTTGCGGCCCTCGTGGAGGGTTCCACACCGTGCTCCCGCTCTCCCCGCGCCGTCACGTCCGGCCCCTCCGCGGGGTCCCCTGGCCCTGCCCCGCCTAGCTCTGGGGATCCACCTCCGGCCAGCACGGCGGTGGCCACTGACCTGCGTCCTCCTGTGCTTGAGGGGTCCCTGGCGGCTCTCCTCCCTGAGGCTGTGGGACACCCTGCGGCGACTCCTGTGGTGGGCCCCTGGTCGGCCGCGCTTGGGTCCCACGACTTCTCCGTTTGGCCCCCCACCAACATTGCGGGCGTCAGCGCGCTCCGGCACGCCACGTTCTCTTGGCTGTATTGCCCCTTGCTGTTGGACGCTGTCGGCTTGCACGCGGCGTTTCCTACGCTCCCACGGCCCCCTGAATTTAGTGCCCTTGTGGTTCGTGTCCGGCACATGCTGCAGGCAGCCTCCCCCCCTGTCCTTGCCTCCACGCTTTGGGGGTTTGTCCTCGAGGACTACCATGCCGGCGGCCGCCTGCCTTGGCACCTGCCCGCGGTGCGCCAAGAATGGCTCCTGAATCTGGACGCTCAAGTGGCGCAGGCGGTGGTGCTCTTTGCTACAGGGCTTGCCGTGCAGGCCCAGCAGGCCGCCCGTGCGACATATCTCGCTGGGGGGGCCACCGACCACGCCTTGCTCGATCGCCCTCAGCTGCACACGTTTCTTGCCTCTGCCGGGCCCGGCTCGGCCGGCCTTGTTGCGCAGGCCCACGGGCGCTTGACTACGGCGGTCACCCCAGCGCAAGCCGCCCGCCTGCGCGTTGACTTCGGGGCTCCTGTCACCGTGCACGCCGGCGACCTGGTTCTGTACGATGCGGGGGGGGGCGTGTTCTTGAGCTGAGCGCGGGTGCGGCCGTGCCCGCCATCTTGCACGATGTGCTCGAGCTTGCGGGCATCCCCCATGTCTGGCACCCTGCTGGTCCGCGCCGCCGTCTTCTCTCCGCCGATGAGATCGCCCGACTGCCGAGCTGGGAGCTGGGGTGGGACGCGGCGCCCGCCCACTACGGGCCGGCCCACTTGGTGGATGTCACTGCCAGCGGCCCCTCCTGCCCCATCTGCTTGGACCTGCCTCGCCCTGGTGACGGTCTCTGCCGCCTCCCTGCTTGCGGCCACGTCTTCCATCAAGCTTGCATCGCCACGAGCTTGCACACGACCTCCGCCACCTGCCCCCTTTGCCGGGCCGCGGTCCTTTCCCCCTTGCCTCCTGGCGTTCTCCCGCTGGGGCCCTCGCCCGTGTCCGTGCGCCGCCAGTCCCACGCGCCTGCCCCGACACCTGCCTCCCCTGTGCGTGGTCGTGGGTCGCGCGCCGGCTTGGCTGCCTCCTCCAGCGCCCCCCTCCCGGCCGTGGGGGCCGTCCCCGCGCCGGTCTTGTCCTCGGCTGCCACGAGCCCTGCTGACCGCCCGGCGGCCGGCCCCGCCCTGGGTTCCGCTGCAGCTGTAGTTCCTCTGGCTGAGGGTGCTCCCGACCCCTCCCCCTCTCGACCCGGGCCGGCCCAACCGGGTGGGCGCACCCCCTCAGATGGCTTCCATTATTGCCAAGTCGATGGTCCCCTTGGTGACCCGTGTGGCGCGCGCCTGCCCAACCGGAATTCGTTGCTGGTGCACATTCGGGCTTCCCACCCCCACATCACGGAGGCCGCCATGCGCGCCATGGACTGCTACCGCTGCCCGGCAGCCCATTGCCAGCGGATTTTTTCGATCCACGGGCGGTACCAGCATGAGCGGCAGTGCCGCCGCCAAACCCCCCAGAACGGCCTGCCCGGCGGCCCGGCGGCCGCACCGGCCTCCCGGTCCGGGGCGGCCCCTCGGTCGGCCCCTGCCCCTCCACCGGCATCGCAGGGTACGAGCGATCCGGGGGACCTCTCGGCAGGCTGGGCATTCCTGGCCACGCTCCCTTTTGCCGCCTGTGCGCGCAACCCTTGCATGACGCTCCCGGACGTCCCTCACCGCGCCCGGAGCTTGTTTACGCGCTGCGCCCTGCTTTCCCTGGCCCGGATGCATAGTCACCCTCTCGACGAACTCGGCCACAAGCTGTTTCTCGTCACCCCCCGGCTCCTCTTAGCGCCGTTGGAGCGGGGCGTGCGTGGCGTACAGGGTGCGGTCATCGCTCGCTGCCGGCGGTTCCTCCTCGGGGATTGGGAAGGGCTGTGGGCGCTGCAGCCTCCGGCCTCCACCCGGGTGTCGGGGGCCGCCTCCTTTGCCCGGGTGGAAGCTGACGTCATGCGGTTGGTGAAGGTAGGTGAATTGAGCCGGGCCATGCAAAAGCTTGAACTGACCGCGTTGGCTCCCTCCACTCCCCCGACCCTGCAGGCTTTGCGCGACCTTCACCCCGACGAACCGGCCTTTGCGGTGCCCGCCCCGGCCACCCCCCCGCCCCCGCCTATTGTCCTGGACCTGGACATCTTCACGGCTGTGCTGAAGGATCTGCCGAACGCCTCCTCCACCGGCCCCTCAGGCTGGCGCTACGAGCACCTCTCCGTGATGGCGGGCCATGGCGGGGCGACCGCACTCTTTGAGGCTGCCGCCGACTTGGCCGCGGGGTCCCTGGCCCCCGCGGCGCGCCCTTGGCTGGCTGGGGCACGCCTCATTGCCCTCCTGAAAGACGACGTCCCCCCGCCTGCTGGCCGCGTTCGTCCCATTGCTTGCGGCGAGGTCCTACGCAAGCTGGTGAGTAAGGTCATTTGTCGCCAAAAGGCCCCCGAGTTTCGCGCCTACTTCTGCCCCAACCGGAGTGATACTGAGGAGTCCGTCGCGGCCCAGCTTGGCGTCGCCACCAAAGGGGGCAGCGACATCATCGTGCACACAGTTCAGGCCTACCTCGAGACGCATCCGACCCATGTGGCGCTGAAGGTGGATTGCCACAATGCGTTCAATGCTGTCACCAAGGCTAGCATCTTTGAGGCCGTCGGCGAGGCGTTCCCTGACCTTCTTGCGTGGACAGCAGCCTGCTACGGCGAACCCACTCAACTCTCCTTCCTCATGGAGGATGGGACGTTCGCCGACATCGCTTCCCGCACGGGAACCCAGCAAGGTGACCCCCTCGGCCCCTTTTACCTGTCTGCCCCGCTGCACAAGGCTCTCCAAGGTGTCCACGCTGCGCACCCGGATGTCGTGCTCCTCGCCTACATGGACGATATCCATGCCCTTGGCCCGGCCGACGCTGTGGTTGCCGCCCTGGCTGCCCTTGAAGTGGCCATGGCGGCCATCAACCTTCGGCTCACCCTCCCCAAGTGTGCAGTCTTTTCGCCCCAGGGGGACTGCTCTGGCTTCCCCGCGGCTATCCCGGGGGCATTGGCGCGGGCGCGTGGTTTCTCGTGCCTGGGCGTCCCTGTGGGTGACCCTGACTACGTCGAAGAGGAGCTCCGGGCCACCGTGGAACAGCGCACCCATGTCCTTGAGACTTGGGCGCGCCTCAAGGACCCCCAGACCAAAGGGCTCCTCCTGTGGTTTTGCGCCCACCCGCGGGTGGTTCACTGGCTCCGTGGCGCTCCCCCCCACTTGGTGCGGCTTGCCGCGGAAGGCCATGACGAGCGCATTCAGGCCGCCTTGCAGGTGCTCCTCCCCGGCCCTAGCCTGCCAGCTCACTCCATGCGCTTGGCCACCCTCCCCTGCCGCATGGGCGGGTGTGGGCTCACCCGCGCCGCCCGCCTCGCCCCCGCCGCCTTCCTTGGCTCTGTTGCTCAGGCCTGGGCGGAGATCCGCCGGTTGGTCCCCAGCGCCGTCAGCGCCATTCCCGACTTGGTCACCCCATCCCCCTTCCCCTTTGTGCAGGCTGTGCAGGATTCTTACCTCGGGATCCAGCAGGCTTGCGACCTCGTCCGCCCCGCTCAGGCCGTCCACCGTCGCCTGCCCCGGGGCACGCCCGGCGTGTCCACTGTCGTCAGTCCTAGTGTCTTCCCTGCCTGCGTTCATGAAAAACAACAAAAGACCTACGCGGGTATACTACACTGTGCCGACTGGATGGGTCTGCATGCGAGCTTGAACGATCAGGGGAAGGCTTGGCTTCACTCCGTTTCCCTTGAGGGGAGCGTGGGGTCCGCATTCCTGCGCGCCCTCCCCATGAGCCCTTTGTTCACACTGGTTCCGGCCCTTTACGCCATCGCTCTCCGCCACCAGCTCTTTGCCCCGCAACCTCTCATCACGGCGGGTGCGTCCTGCGGCAGCTGCGGGCTTGCTCTGGATACTACTGGGACGCACTACATCGCGTGCATGGGTGGCCAGCAGAACCAGAACTGGTTCCTCTATCTCCATACCGCTCTCCTCCGGGTGGTGTGTGCCATGGTTCGGTCGGTCTTTCCCCACTCCACCATTAAGTGCGAGGACGCGGATGGGGCCGCCCTCTACTCACCCAACCACCGCCCCGACATTACCGTGCTTGACTACGACGGGCAGGGTTGCCACCTGCTCATCGATGTCTCCGTGGCTCGGCCGCTTTCCGGTCGCCACATCCTCCGGGCGGCTGTGGATGCCGGCGCTGCTGCCGCTGTGGCTGAGCGCGACAAGTTTGCCTCCTACGGCAATGTGGGGCCCCACCGGGTCATCCCCTTTGTCCTTGAGGAGTTCGGGGCCATGGGCCCCAAGACAGCGGAGTTTTTCCACGAGTGCTGCCAGCGCCGTGAAGACCGCCTCGACCTCGAGGGTCAGACCGCCCCGTGGTCGGCCCGCACGTGGTCCTCGTATTGGCGGCAGCGTCTGTCACTCGCCCTCACTCGCACCGTGGCTGATGTGTTATTCCGCCGCACCCGGGCCGACTTTGTCGCGACCCACGCGGTCTAGATTCCTTCCAGGCCTGCATGGTGGGCCGGCAGCGCTGTTGCTGCGTGTAGTTTTGTGGTGTATAGTTAGTTGTACCTTGTGCCGCTGGCGTGATCCTTGGATGTCTGTGTCAGATTACTATTAATTTCTTCAGGGTTATTCTCCCAGTCATCGGTTTTTTCCTTATGTTGCATGCCTATCTCACCTTCGTAATCTATCATTCTCAATGAATATATAGGTGAGCCTACTGGCTGTGCCTTGTGTTTTAGCACAAACTTGAGTCTCAACTTTTTGGCACCTTCTGGAATTTCCCAGACAGGAGTGACAGGTGGCTTATAGTCAGGATGCTTAGGGTTTGGCAGCACCCACTCTTCGCGGGCTTGGTGCCTAATGGCTTGGATCCATTTTTGAAACCCTTTTTGTGTTTTGCATTGTTGGATTAGAGCATCATAGTTGTGAGGAGAGTGCATGGCTAAGTCCCACTTTCCAACCCCAAAGGACTGCGGGTGTGGCCTTTGATTGTGCACCTTTTTCTCTAGGTCAGGGATTTCACCTGGCCCATATTTGATGTTAATGGCCTTGATATAATAGGCATCTAATCCATGAACCAGTTGGGACAATGGAATCTTGTAGTGATCCAAGGGAATGGCTCCTACCCCAGTCACACGCAGCTGGCTAGCAGTGATGGTGACACCTGGGTAAGAGATAAAGGGTTCTCCCAACAAAGCATTGCCCATGTACGTACCTTCCACTACCTGGAAAGGTGTCTGGATGCCAAGTATGGGGATCATTACTTGACCCAACACATCTAAGGTTGTTTTGCCTGAAAAATCTTGCACCTGTGTCCATGGTGAGGGTGCAAGTTGCAGACCAGGAATGGCTTGTGCACTGATCACACTGACCTGTGCCTGAGTGTCCACAGCTAGGATGCAGGATTCCTGGCTATAATCGGAGCACACAGCAGAGACCTTGGCCAAACCTGAGGCTTGTTTAGCCTTGCTCTTGTGAGCCTTATGCAGAGCTGCCAGGGCTTTTTCTAGCTTGGATTTGAACTCAGCTGGATTGCCTTTGTTTTGCTCTGGTACCTCATGCCTGGTTGAACTCTGCCCAGAGGGACTTACACCAGGTTGTGGGGTGACACGTACCTCACTGAGGGGTGGAGGAATGACAGAGGGTGTGGTAGTGCCATCATCAGCTCCTGGTGTTGGAATGCTGGGTGGTTCTGCTTGCTCACCAGAGTTAAGGAGGGAATCCATGTTCAAGGACTCTTCCCCTGGCACGTCTGCCAAAGGAGGGAAATACTTCTTAACTCTATGACTGCTCACCCTGTGTTTTCTCCCTGTTTCCAAACTTCGAATATCCATATTTTTTCCTTTTTTGGTCATTCTTAGAACAGTGCACGGACCATACCACATGCCTGTCTTGCCATGTTTGGTTTCTTTAAAATATAGGACTTGTTGACCCAGTTGGAATACTGTTCTGGGGTGTGTTATGTCCTTTTCAGCTAGCTTATCAGCCACTTTAGCCCTTACTGTGTTATACAGAGCTAATACCTCTGGAGGGTACACACCTGCCTGTAAGCCAATGGGAAGGATTTCCCCCCATGGTGCATGCAACACAGGTCTAAGGTTAAGTGTAGCACAGATTTCACTGCACCACAGTGCTCTGTCAGCATAGCTTCCAGATGTGGCTTTCAGGTCAGTGGATTTCGCCACTAAAGTTTTGACTGACCTGATGGTTCTTTCAATGACACCCTGCCCTTCATGATCTTGCAATCCAGCAATCTCAATATTAGCATCCCATCCTTCACACTCAGCCAGACAGCTAAACTGTTGATCAAGCAGTATAGTGTCAACTGGGTAGAATCTGGGCAATGCTATCACAAGTGCTGCACGCAGTTGCTCTTTAGCCATTCCAGGTAGGGGTTCCACTCTGGACATCCTCCCCGACTACAAGTCACAACCCGCTGGGCATGACAGTCAGCTTGGATTCCTTATTATATGTACATAGCACCCATACTGGTTCAGGAGCACAAACAAATTACAATGAGTCCCTATCCCTTCACGGGAGGCTCGTTGTGTTACCCATGTACAAGAGGTTGGCCAACTGTGGCAGCCCATAGGTGTTCAGCTAAGAACTTGAGAAGTATGTACAACCTTCAGGACCTTAGGCGAAACCCCACAGATCACCCACAACAGCTCATCAGAAAACATTGCTGACCCCCAGACGGGAGTCGGCGCCGGTCTGCTGCCCCTTATCGAACCAGACACAACATCTACGCGAAGCACATGCAAAACACAAGCTCCTATACTCATTCCAACCGTGGAAAATCAGGGGACCTGTCGCCACCTCACCAGCATGGTGGATGGGTCAGCCAGTCCGTGAAACTTCGCCTTAAGACGGGCGGCACCAGGGAATCGAACTGTCAGAAACCGGGGCTCGGAGGAAAGATCTTTTGCCTGTTATGACCCAGATATTGCACAAGTGTATGGAAAAAACTTCTTGTATTAAAATACGTTTACTGAGAGTGGAAAACACGGTGCGGCCAACACTGGGCGCAGTCTACCATAGCCAACACTGGGCCAGGGCAAATGACAATGCCAACACTGGGCAGGGTCACACGACCAACACTGGGTCGGGGCCACACACGGCTAGGCAAGCAAACAACTCTAGGCACACAAAGTAGTGGCGGCTAATGCATTATGCACCGTTGATTTACATCTGACGGCACTGCAGCTTAGCGTCTCTACAACCACGGAAAGAACACTAGATAATAACGACTTTGCAGCCTGTAATCTATTGTCCACATCATGGTACATTGTGTGTGTGGTCTGATAGGCTCAAAGTCCTATCGCCTCCAGGGCGGCACCACAAACTGCGGACCTGATCTGATCCGGAGAGAGCCGATGTAAATTACGGCACCTGTAACGGTGCTGACAGGTAACGCTTGCTGTATTCCGAGCAACATCATTCGGATTTTAGTACACTCAAACATTGTATATGATATTAAACTAGTCAACGACCTGTGGGTGCAATTAATAGGGATGCAAACCCAACAACAAGTCGTGTAAATAAACACCTAGCTGACGGCGTCAATTTTCCCCGCATATAATGCGTGATAACATAATGCGTGACAAAAGTAGAGAAACATCGCTAGATATTTGACACACCCCCATACTGCATGTCACGTATTCCGGCTACTCAATGAAAAAACCAGCAGGAACATCTGCCACGTCGTCAGCCAGTGGCTCGCCGTCCATGGTGAAGTGCGCCTCAGGTTTCTTGGACTTGTTCTCCGCCTTCTTGGACCAGCAGCGATCCTCAGTGTGACCGGTACGGTGGCAGTGCTTGCAGGTCAGCACTTTCCCACCCTTGGTGAGGAAGACTGATTCGTCGATAGTACCCGCACAGTGGGGGCAGGCAGCAGTATGATACACTGGTGCACTGGAATCTGAGCTGCCAGCTTGGGCCGCGCGGTGCACACGCAGATGGTCGTCCACTTTCAGGACGGCGGTCTTGTAGTCTTTCCACGTCAAGTCGGGGGGAAGGTTGTACGCCGCCAGGACGGGGCCATACTGGGCAGGAAGTCTGCGGCGGTGTGATGTCACCAGGATGGAATCATGGAGTTTATTGTTGCTTAATTTATTATATTGCAGGTACAATCGTTCGGTGAGATTGACATTTGCAGGAACAGAATCCATGGGAATCTGCTCAGCTGACAGCAGTTCCTCAAGTGTCGCGGCCTGATGGGTGGATGTCGTTTCGTCACGTCCATAGACGTCAACCAGGACGGTCCACGCCTCGTGCATATACTTGTTGGGGGCCGTAGCGGCATGCAGTAGCGCGTTGCCGTCGAGGCCAGCAATCAGGGCAGCGTAACCAATTTTTTGCTGCTTTACCACGATCGGATCCTTTCCAGCTAGTACATCTGAATATCCGAGGGCGTCGAATTGCCCTTCCGCCTTGATTCGGAATCCGGTGAATTTCTTGGGGTCGCTCCCATCAAAGTTGAGATTCTTGAGAGCACTAAGAACGCTGCTCTCCTTGACTTCTCGTGCCAGAGCTGGCGCACCTCCCGACATGTTCTTGATTGCGTTGGAGATTTGTAATGTGAAGTAAAGTGTGATTTAATCTCTCCAGAGATACTGCGTTGTTGTCGAGCAGATCCTGTAGATTTCTGATTGAAAAGTCTGGAAGTTCGCTGAAACACACACAGTTGAAAAATTCTTGTCGAATGCCACGCAGGAGCCAGCGGCAGTAGGCAGATTCAGGAAACACGCCCGGGAAGATGTCTTCAACTTGGGCAAAAAGCAGATTTGCTCTTGCGAGGGGTGAAGTTCACCCTGTGTGCCCAACTGCCTGCCGTTAATATATTTCATATAGGCCATCCATTGTAAACGGAGGTATTAGGGTTGCGTCCCTAATAATCGCACCCGCCTGCCGTATTTGTGGCCATAATTAATATCGGCAAAGTATTATGCAGTGTTGGGACAGTGAGCACGTGTCATGTTACGGCTCATGATTTGGTCACGGAGTGACTAAGATATTAGTGCCGAAGCTACGAGAACCGGCACATTATATCAAGACTTGTACGTTCAGGGTCCTACGACCTATAGCTAGCGTACTATTCAGTCGTACTACTCGACTAGAGAGTGTTAACGGAATCTGGCTTGCGTAACGCATTCTCAGCACATTTCAGATAAGCTACGCAATCTTTGTGCCAGCCTGTCGAGCACTCACACTTTGTGCACCTTTGTGCATAAGAGGAAGACGCAACCTACGTTGCACTTACCTAAGGTCTGAGCCATGAGGTATGGCTGACGCTTATGGTCCCCACCCGGGAGCCACATCATGGTTTTGGTGGACAAACGGTGGTAGTCCGGGATTTAATATGCAATGATAATAAAGCGTAATCTTTAATTGTCACTATCGTTTTCGACCTACAAGTCTCAATATTTCTGACACAAAACCATTACAGAAAAACCTTAGGGTTAAGATGAAGAACGTGACATGCTACGAATTAGCGAGATACGCAAGTAACGTCATGGAATATTACCCGGAAGTTCGCGGCATTGTTGTTGGCAAGCCGCACACTCGGTCTGGAAGAGGCCAGTCGGCCGCGGCCTACAGAGCCGCTGGGCCATATATTTCCTGATTCCAGCAAAAGCACCAGATTTCGTGAGTGCAGCTGCGGCAGACATGCCGATTGAAGGCTGGCGCTACAGAAGATCCAAGTTCAATCCATGCCAGGAGCGAACGTGAGCCGAAAACGAGCTTTGTGGTTATCTTTTTTTGGGTGCGGTTGGAAGGCGCTGTTTCGCTCGAGTTTTAAGTGCTCGATCTTTATGCGAATTGAGCCGGCGGCATCGGGGATCCCGGAGCCGAGAAGCCAGCGCTGTCTATGGAAATGAAGAGGTCGGAATTTTTTGATTCCGATGCCCTTTTTGGTTATTGCTTATCCTTTTGAAAGCATGGGGGGGGGCGCATTGTGCCCCGCGTTGGCATGCTTGTGCATGTCTTAATTCTCCTTTATGTTCATGCCCAATGGGTACATTGGTTCATCGTGATCAAGCTTCCTGGGTAAGGGGAATGTGCTGGTTATTATACCTAGAAAGTCCTACCAACTACCCAACAAGGGGGCATTTTGATACCATTGGATTTACCAGAGCGTGTACCGGCTTAAGTTGAACAAGGGGTGTGTGAGAGCCAGTTTATACCTGGCTGCCCCACCCAGCTTTTTAGGCTCTTGCCTGAATTGAGCGGGGAGAAACTGTTGGCCCTATTGTACCTGCATAGTGTCTTCACTTTAGGCATTGTGCAAGGGGGTGTCAGGGGTGAAGTTCACCCTGTGTGCCCAACTGCCTGCCGTTAATATATTTCATATAGGCCATCCATTGTAAACGGAGGTATTAGGGTTGCGTCCCTAATAATCGCACCCGCCTGCCGTATTTGTGGCCATAATTAATATCGGCAAAGTATTATGCAGTGTTGGGACAGTGAGCACGTGTCATGTTACGGCTCATGATTTGGTCACGGAGTGACTAAGATATTAGTGCCGAAGCTACGAGAACCGGCACATTATATCAAGACTTGTACGTTCAGGGTCCTACGACCTATAGCTAGCGTACTATTCAGTCGTACTACTCGACTAGAGAGTGTTAACGGAATCTGGCTTGCGTAACGCATTCTCAGCACATTTCAGATAAGCTACGCAATCTTTGTGCCAGCCTGTCGAGCACTCACACTTTGTGCACCTTTGTGCATAAGAGGAAGACGCAACCTACGTTGCACTTACCTAAGGTCTGAGCCATGAGGTATGGCTGACGCTTATGGTCCCCACCCGGGAGCCACATCATGGTTTTGGTGGACAAACGGTGGTAGTCCGGGATTTAATATGCAATGATAATAAAGCGTAATCTTTAATTGTCACTATCGTTTTCGACCTACAAGTCTCAATATTTCTGACAGTAGTCTGGGCAAGATTCTTCGGGAAATTGAAAAAGCTCAATTCCAGATCTCAGGTTGCGGTCGTTGGGAATTGGAAAATATGGGTTCATAGGCATCACTCGCTACTCGATACCATGTCAGAAACCGGGGCTCGGAGGAAAGATCTTTTGCCTGTTATGACCCAGATATTGCACAAGTGTATGGAAAAAACTTCTTGTATTAAAATACGTTTACTGAGAGTGGAAAACACGGTGCGGCCAACACTGGGCGCAGTCTACCATAGCCAACACTGGGCCAGGGCAAATGACAATGCCAACACTGGGCAGGGTCACACGACCAACACTGGGTCGGGGCCACACACGGCTAGGCAAGCAAACAACTCTAGGCACACAAAGTAGTGGCGGCTAATGCATTATGCACCGTTGATTTACATCTGACGGCACTGCAGCTTAGCGTCTCTACAACCACGGAAAGAACACTAGATAATAACGACTTTGCAGCCTGTAATCTATTGTCCACATCATGGTACATTGTGTGTGTGGTCTGATAGGCTCAAAGTCCTATCGCCTCCAGGGCGGCACCACAAACTGCGGACCTGATCTGATCCGGAGAGAGCCGATGTAAATTACGGCACCTGTAACGGTGCTGACAGGTAACGCTTGCTGTATTCCGAGCAACATCATTCGGATTTTAGTACACTCAAACATTGTATATGATATTAAACTAGTCAACGACCTGTGGGTGCAATTAATAGGGATGCAAACCCAACAACAAGTCGTGTAAATAAACACCTAGCTGACGGCGTCAATTTTCCCCGCATATAATGCGTGATAACATAATGCGTGACAAAAGTAGAGAAACATCGCTAGATATTTGACACGAACCCCGCCCACAAACCACAGATCTGGGGAAACCTCAGACTGAGATGAAAACCCCAGATAGACATCTCTCCATCAGAGACAATGTCAGACATTCCCACACCAGAGACATGTCTCACCCCTCAAGGTGTGCTCAGGATTATGTACAATCAAGCTCCCAGCCTGATATCCAGAGACTTAAGCACCCAGCTCTCAGCTTTTAGACAGATAGACCGACTTGACAGTCAGCATTCATGAGCTTCCTCAGTACATTGTACTGGGCTGGGGCCTTGTGTGGCAGCTTGGTCAATGCATCAGCAGGGTTCTCCTCGCCAGGGATATGCTTCAAGTCAACCAAACTGGCCAACTCCTTCAGCAACAAATAATCCAGGTCCCGGCTTCTGGCCAGCTGCTTGTGAACAAACTGGACCATACCCATGCTGTCTGTTAGCAACAACGTCTCCATCTGCAAGGTCCAAGGGGTAACTGAAGCCAGCTCCAGCATTAACTCCTTTATGTACAAGCTGGACTGGATCCCCTCGCATATGGCCCTGCATTCTGCCACATCTGAACTGATACAGACCCTCTTCTGCAGTCTGCTGTACCAGCTGGACAAACTTGCCCTGCTAGAGCTGATAAAAAGCAAACAGAGCAGCAGATCTCCCCCTGACCTTGGTAACCTGGCGAGCATCCATGGAACTGTCAACAAAGATCTCCAAGGTGATAGGCTGGGCAAAGTCAATCCCAGACAAAATCAGATCAGGGGTACTCTCCACCAATCGGGCTATGACTCGAGGCTTCTCATCCTCAAGCACATCATCAGGCATTCTGCTATGGACCATCAAAGACGGACCACAGATGCTGGCAAACCAGGACCACATGCCTCTCAACTCAGGTCCTGCAGCCTGGGTGATCTTCTCCGGCAAGGCCTTCACAATGGTCTGTTTATAATCTCCTCCAGCCTGAAGCCTGATACTCCACTCCCCATCCCTCCCTGAACAGGGTAGCCTGCATTCCACAGAACACTACAGGCTTGTTGGGCTCCTGCCACAGCTCCTTGCCCAGTGAAAACTTGCCACTGATGACAGGAATAAACTTCTTCAGCCAGGTCGTGGGGGCTAGCAAATGCAGATCATCTCCATGCAAACTAGCATACACTGGCAGACCCTCCCATTGGGCCAGCAGCAAACAGGGATCAACTGAAGACACTCTCAAGCCACACTCACTGATCAGAGCTTCCTGCAGCGTGAGTCTCCAGATGATTGGGCTCGACCTGAGTCCTTCCAGGCCCTTCAGAATAACCAGGAATTGTTGATGCAGCTCCAGCTTCCAGATAGCAGGCACCTCAACACAGTAAGGCTCATCCTGCTTCCACACCCTCCTGGCCACTTCTGGATCAGATTTTTAAAATGCCCTCTTGAAGTCCAGCAGCACTGATGACATAGCTGCTCCCCTGTTCAGCAACCCCACGTAGAGACATAGCAAAATTCTCCATGTGTCGTGTAACATCCCTGGCGTGTACAGCTCCTCTCCTGGCAGACTCCCCGTGCCGTGATACTCATTCAGGACAGGCCTGACATGGGGCACTGATACCTCATCCACAACCTTCCTCTTCAGCACAAATCTCAAAGCAAGCTTCCTTGATGCTGGGGGACGTCTGTCTGTTGGTGCAGCACACTCAAACTGCAACCACTCCTCCAATGCCTTGGAGAAGGCGAGCTTCCAAGCCTCAAACAAAGTAGGCGAGCTCATCTCTTGGACTAGCTGGTCATATGTCAAAGGAGAGTGTGCAGCAAGGCTCCTGTGAGTTATGCCAATACTGCTGGGGTGCAACACAGCTGGAATCACCAAACTGGCTGCTGGGGGCACCTCCCCTTCATCCCATTTTACACCCTTGACCGGCTTGGCCCTGCACCTGACTGGAAATGTTGTCCTGAAATTTTCTAGGGGAATCATCCCCCAGCCATCTCTTCTCAGAGCTGTAGCTCTGATAGAAATCCCAGGATTGCCCAGAAAATTCTGACCCAAAATCACAGGGCCATCATAGTCCTCTAGGACAAGGAAGGTCACATCCACACCCATGACAGGGGCAGTAACCTCTCCCAACACCCTTAGATGCGTCCTACCACTGAAATCAGACACCCAGGGGCAACTTGGTTCTCCGACCAGCAGTTCTCCTGTATGCTGAGGTCCCATGACAGAAACCTGTGCATTGGTATCTATCTCCATGGCAGCTACCTCAGGTTCATCCAACTGGACAAGCTTGGACACCTTAGGCTCCTTCTTGGCTCTTTGCAAAGCCTGTACAATATCTGATAGACGCACACCCCTAGGCCTGGTGTCGGGCCGTTCCGGAGGTGCAGCCTGTCCGCCTGCTTGCCCAACCACCGTATGTGAAGGTACCCCAGGGGCCGGGCCAGGGTCACCCTGAGGGCTCGATACAGCTGTAGCACCCTGATCAGGAAGCTCCACGTCACCCCCGCCTTGTACACCAACGGGCACCTGGAAGAGGTCTCCTTGATTACCTCCCCGGGGACGGATCTTTGACCAGGACAGACGGTGCACTGCTTGGGAGCCATCAATGGCCACCCAGCACTTATGGCCAGCGGCTTCTACTCGGGTCACCACCCCATCATGCCAGCTGCCACGTTTCCCTGGAAAGCTTGGTTCCTTCCACACAACAACCTGTTGTCCAACGTTAGGTTCTAGGACACTCCAGCCCTTGTCTTTCTGCCTCAGCTTGAGGAACTTGGCCTCTAGCTTCTCCTTCCATGCCTGCTCAGCATCAGCTGGCAGCATCCTGGTATGCAGCATAAGAGGATTGATGGCAATGTCACCAAAGAACATGGGAGTCCTGAGGTTCAGCCTATCCTCCACAGAACGTAGCCATGCAGATGTCACAATGGCAGATGACGTCCTTGGAATCCTCTCCACCAGCAGCACAGTCTTGATCTCTTGGATGGCTCTCTCCACCACCCCTTGCTGGCCGTGGCTCTCCCTGGGTGTAATCAGCAACTCTGGAAACTCTGGCAGGTTCTCACAGCACTCAAACTGAATGTCACACTGCAACAACTCCAACCCAGGGTACCTGCTCCTTGTCAACTTCAGAGCAGCAATTAATGTAGGCTTCTCCATGTCAGGCAGGATCTCTAGGGTCTTGTACTTGGTATATCTGTCCACTGCCACCAGCAGCTTCAAACCCCTGATTCTCTGAATATCTACCTGCACATGGCCTGGCTGCAAAATAGGAGTCCTGGCATGAGACTGCTTGGGCTTTCTAGCAACTAGCCTGCACTTGCAAGCTTGAGCAACCTGTTGGCAGATGGAGTACAACTCACTTCCTCCCAGCCGTCTAGCAACTTGCAAAGACTGAGCTGCATGGCCAAACATGGTATGCAACCTTGAGGCAATGTCATACAAGAGAGAAAATCTTTTATTGTCATTATTAGCACTCAAGGTATGTACAGATCCCTTATGTACAGGAGGCACCAGGGTCGTGCCTGTCAGACTGTCTCCAGCCCTATCCTCATCCTGACCATCCTGTGCCAGTCCTGCACGGTCAGAATGCTTCTGAGATCCACCTGGGTCCACATCACCAGGTCCTACCTCAGGCTCAGCACCGCCATGGCGGGCACGTTGGCGAGTAACCACTGCAGCTACAGCTGGCATACTCTCTGTGGTAACCAAGCTTGCCCCATCGTGTCCAATAGGCTCTGTCACTAGAGCATGGGGCTGCCCCTCACTGCTGTCACTAGCAGCTACATTACACACCCCTGGGGGCACCCTCCAGGGTTCAGGGATGTGTGCAGGCTCAAGTCAATGATCAGCAGCCTTGCCCTTGCCCTTATCCTGGGATGGACCAGCCTTGTCCTTGCTGCCACCCTGAGCTGGCTTGCTCTGACCTTCCTGCCTCAGGTACGAGGGACACTCATTCCTGAAGTGACCCTTCCCTTGGCAGAAATAACATTCCACCTGACTGATGTCCCGTGAGGTCCCACTGCTGGGCCCAGCCTTGGGAGGACCACCCACCCTCTTGAAGTCAAACTGGGACTGTGGATGTCCCGACTTCGGCGGGTCCCCCGTCCAGCCCTTCTGTCACGCCCCCTCCTGGACCTTCCTCGACCCCTTGAAGAGGTCTCAGGCCCTCTCGAGGACGCTGGGCCCCCGTGGCCCGATCCCCTCATGGACTTAACCAGGTTCAGTGGCCTCCTCGTCCCCTTGACGAGGGCGCTTACCACCTACGTACTTGCCGCTGAAACACTCATACAACTGGTCCGTCATGGCTGCCCAGCCATGGACCTGTCGCATGTGGATGGTCACATTATCCATGGTGACCGGATCCAGCTGCAGCGACTTGAGAAAGTCGCCCATGGCCATCCGATCTGCAACGAAGAACCCTTGGCCATGGCGTCCTCCCTCAGCTTGACGAAGTCTTCAAAGGCGTGGACCACTAGCTGCCCCTTGATGGGCTTGTAGTCCAGGTATTCTTGCTTCAGGTGGACCCATCTATGGTCCTCTTGTCGGACCTGAGTCGCGTCATAAACGCCGCCCAGGTGTCCCCCGCCGTGTCGCTCCCGAACAAACTTGAACAGCCGCCTCGCCGACTGCCTTATGTAGGCACTAGACGCCAGGATGCGAAGCTTGTCACCGGTGTATATCTCCGTGTACAAGTTCATGTCCTCTAACATCCTCTCAGCGTCCCGGGGCTGCCAATTGTCCTTGATGGACTGAAACTGGCCTAGCACCGCGTACCCCTCAGCCACGGTCGGTCGCTTAGGTGCCGCTTGATCTGCGGCTGGCGCGTTCTGACCGCCCTGCGATCCTTGGCTCTGATCATCTGGCAGCGCAGCCTGGTCTCCCAGCGCCTGGCCGTCCCGCGTCCATCGCGTCCATCGCGTCCATCGCGTCCATCCATCCCAGCGCCGCGCCGCGCAAAGCCCATACCGCGCCCTTGTTGGTCAATAGCTCCCTCACTCATGATGGCCTCTGTTCAGATCTGCTACAGCCAGCCAAGTGGCCAAGCAGCAATTAAAGCAATATAAGCTACTGAACAAGAAAGGAAAATGCCAAGTGTTACCACTCAGGCAAGACCACCACGGTCCCCAGGCGCGTCCTGGTTCTCCTTGTCGCTGTCACTGTCGCTGTCGCTCACAACAATCAGCTCTGGCACCCTGCTACCCGCTGCGCCGTCGTCGACCCGCTGTCGGCCCGCGATGACAGAATCGTCACCGTTGTGTAGTAGACAGGTGACAACCCGTCGTTGGCACCCCGCGGATTGTATCTTGGCACCTCGTGGTCGCCAAGTCCTCGTCGCCTAGCCCAGCGACCCCCTGCTCCCACCTCAAGGTCACTATCGTAACCAAGAGGGGCAAACTCTTCCCAACGCGTCACACGAACGCGAAGGGTTGGGGCAGTTCCTGAAAAGGAACCCTTGCTCGCTCCGGAAACCTGCCGACTCGTGCCGCACGCTGTCCTCCGGTGATGGCTTCCGCTGCCGCCCGACCTCTGCAAGCCGCCTGTAGCGCTCCGCTCCGCGTCGCTCACGTCGAACTGGTCCCGCTGCAACACCCTCGTCGCCAATTACGCCTGCGAACGTACGTTGTACACCCGCACCCGCTGCTGCCGGCACGAACTCGTGTCGCACTGCACCAGCTGTCTCCGCAGCCTCACCTCGCCTGGCCGCCAACTCCGCACGCACCCGCTCAGCTAAGCTGTAATCACAGTCTGGATGCCGACCAAACCGTGAAGCTCTTGCTCGATGTCGTCGATGCTCCGGTGCTCCGGAATGACGATGGTTTGGACGTGTGCAGAATTCGCTCCCAATCCTCGACCTGGTCGTCGACGAATTGCACGAAGTTGCGATTAACAGGTGGACGATCTGCAAGCAATAAAGATAAATCTCGAACGACACGACGCAATTCAGGCGAAATTGAACCACCAGCAGACTGCCGAAACCGGAAATTCTGCTGCCGTTGTTCTTCCTGCACCATTCACCACCGGACGAGCTTCTCGCGTCGTCAACGCTGCACGCAGCAAACAGCAACGACCCTCCTGGCCGTTCCGTCGAGACTGCTTGTAATTTGAGTTAACGTTTTTATAAACGCAATGTGAAGGATATGGTTGCAATGCAGCAATGTGTGAATATGGTTGGAAACGGAGCTTTGTTAAAATTGGATAATGTTACAGCGCTCACACACTTGAGGCTTGTACACGAGTTTGCCAAGTCAAGGCAACACACGTGAGGCGGGCTCGCAAGAGATGCCCAATTGGCACTGGCCTATTCTTTATATACTTGTGCACTGTGCTTGCTAGTCCTGAGCAGCCTAGGAGGCCTGCTCAGTAATAACACTCCCGGTACAGTATTCACTACCTGTACAGCGCCCAGTTCCTATACACATCATTCCAAAAAGCCATTTTTCCACCCTGAAAATTATTCTAGGATAGGCTAATGATTAGTTTGGCCTCAAATTTGGCACCAAGGTGCCTAATCATATCTTATGGTGGCATGTGGTCAAATAATTTTTTGGGAGTCGGCAGCATGGTAACATGGTGACATTTGCTAGCATAAAAATACCGAATTTTCAGCACTTTCTGGCATGTATGCGTATATAATGACATCAAATGAACTCAGTTGGGCCTGGAACTTTGCACATGTTATAAACACATCCCATGCAGCATGCCCACAAAGTTTCAGGCTGGTTGGATCACAAAATGGTGACAGATGTGAGATGCTAGCATAAATACCCCCAAAATGCAGTTTTTTCAGGGTTTTCCAAGGGTTTCATCACACATATGCATATATAATGACACCAAATGAACTCAGTTGGGCGTGGAACTTTGCATATGTTCTAAACACATCCCATGCAGCATGCCCACAAAGTTTCAGGCTGGTTGGATGACAAATTGGTGACAGATGCTAGCATAAACACCACAAAAATGCAGTTTTTCAGGGTTTTCCAAGGGTTTCATCACACATTTGCATATATAATGACATCAAATGAACTCAGTTGGGCCTGGAACTTGGCACATGTTCGAAACACATCCCATGCAGCCTGCCCACAAAGCTTCAGGCTGGTTGGATAACAAATTGGTGACAGATGCTAGCATAAATACCACAGAAAAAGCAGCTTTCTATTGTTCTTCCAAGGGTTTCATGGCAATCATTCCACCTTGGTGTACAGAAGGTTCCAAACAACACATCATTACATTATGCATCATATTTACAATGCAGGAAGGCATACTTGGGGGCACATGCCTATAGTACAATGCATTAATAACACAGCTCTAGCCAGCTAGCTAGCTATATAGTGGCTAATGCCACACCCGGGGGCACGTTCTCACGGCCCTGCATCCTTTTCCTTTTCTTCTTCTCTGCATCTGACAGGGGCCTGCCCCCATCTTCTCATCCACCAGCCTGGTGAGCACCCTGACGTTGGTGACTTGCGTCAGCTACCCTACCCCATGGCACGCTTGGCCTTACGCTTGGTGAAGGTGGAGGGGACCAAGGGTGCGACAGTTGGTCTGGGTTTTCATCACCCCCTTCCTCCAGTGCATGCGTGTGCTCCAACGCCTAAGGAGAGAAGCACACACACACACACATACACACACACACGTCGATCCCTTACCCACCCACACACACACACCCACGTCACATGTATCCACCCACCCATGCATACACGTAGGCACGCACACACGCACGCACGCACGCACGCACGCAACGCACGCACGCACGCACGCAGTCATACCCTCCCCCCTCCCTCCCTCCCTCCTCCCTCCCTCCCTCCCTCTCCTCCCTCCCCCTCCTCCCTCCCCCCCCCTCCTCCCTCCCTCCCTCCCTCCCTCCCCTCCCTCCCTCCCTCCCTCCCTCCCTCCCTCCTCCTCTCTCCTCCTCCCTCCTCCCTCCCTCCCTCCCTCCCTCCTCCTCCCTCCTCCCTCCCTCCCCCTCCCTCCCTCCCTCCCCCCA
>RPFO01000969.1:0-49803 GCA_009746045.1 Mesostigma viride
GGAGAGGGAGAGGGAGAGGGAGAGGGAGAGGGAGAGGGAGGGAGAGGAGAGGGAGAGGGAGAGGGAGAGGGAGAGAGAGGGAGAGGGAGAGGAGAGGGAGAGGAGGGCGTAAGCGGAGAGGAGAGGGAGAGGGAGAGGGAGAGGGAGAGAGGGAGAGGAGAGGGAGAGGGAGAGGGAGAGGGAGAGGGAGAGGGAGAGAGGGAGAGGGAGAGGGAGAGGAGAGGAGAGGGAGAGGGAGAGGAGAGGAGAGGAAGGGAGAGGAGAGGGAGAGGGAGAGGGAGAGGAGAGGGAGAGGAGAGGAGGGAGAGGGAGAGGGAGAGGGAGAGGGAGAGGGAGGGAAGCGTAAGCGTAAGCGTAAGCGTAAGCGTAAGCGTAAGCGTAAGCGTAAGCGTAAGCGTAAGCGTAAGCGTAAGCGTAAGCGTAAGCGTAACCGTAAGCGTAACCGTAAGCGTAACCGTAAGCATAAGCGTAAGCGTAAGCGTAAGCGTAAGCGTAAGCGTAAGCGTAAGCGTAACCGTAACCGTAAGAGGGATGGAGGGAGGAGGATGGAGGGAGGGAGGGAGGGAAAGGGAGAGGAGAGGAGAGGGAGAGGGGAGGGAGAGGAGAGGGAGAGGGAGAGGAGAGGGAGAGGGAGAGGAGAGGAGAGGAGAGGGAGAGGGAGAGGGAGAGGAGAGGGAGAGGGAGAGGGAGAGGGAGAGGGAGAGAGAGGAGAGGGAGAGGGAGAGGGAGAGGGAGAGGGAGAGGAGAGGGAGAGGGAGAGGGAGAGGGAGAGGGAGAGGGAGAGGGAGAGGGAGAGGGAGAGGGAGAGGGAGAGGGAGAGGGAGAGGGAGAGGGAGAGGGAGAGGGAGAGGGAGAGGGAGAGGGAGAGGGAGAGGGAGAGGAGAGGGAGGAGAGGGAGAGGGAGAGGGAGAGGGAGAGGGAGAGGGAGAGGGAGAGGGAGAGGGAGAGGGAGGGAGGGAGAGGGAGAGGGAGAGGGAGAGGAGAGGAGAGGGAGAGGAGGGAGGGAGGGAGGGAGGGAGGGAGGGAGGGAGGAGGAGGGAGGGAGGGAGGGAGGGAGGAGGGAGAGGGAGGGAGGAGGGAGGGAGGGAGGGAGGAGGGAGGGAGGGAGGGAGGGAGGGAGGGAGGGAGGGAGGGAGGAGGGAGGGAGGGAGGGAGGGAGGGAGGAGGGAGGGAGAGGGAGGGAGGAGGGAGAGGGAGAGGGAGGGAGGGAGAGGGAGGGAGGGAGGGAGGGAGGAGGGAGAGGGAGGGAGGGAGGGAGGGAGGAGGGAGGGAGGGAGGGAGGGAGGGTTTAGCCACATCGTGTTTTGTTCTTGGATTGATGACGCACCGCACGCAACGCTCGTGACCTGCACCCGCAGGCGAAAAAGAACGAACCACAATGATAGCATGGTTGTGAGTGACAATTGACGACATCACGCTACAAGGAGCATGACGCAAAAGGGATTAAAAATCGGCATGAAAAACCTGGTGAAAAATAAGAGGGAGAGGGGGGGAGAGGGAGAGGGAGAGAGAGTCGTCGTTCAGGAAGCCGGCATGACGCAAAATGGGATGAATACTCAACATGACAGGTGAAAAAACATGAGAAAAACAACGTACATAAAATCCCGCAACTCACTCTTGTTGTTGCTGATGCTGCTGTCGTTGTTCTTGTTGTCAGGCCCGTTGTTCTTGATTTAATGATGTAAGTGCTGCTCGTACGCAACGCTCGTGACCTGCACCCGCAGGCGAAAAAGAACGAACCACAATGATAGTATTGTTGTGAGTGACAATTGACGACATCACGCTACAAAGAGCATGACGCAAAAGGGATTTAAAATCGGCATGAAAAACCTGGTGAAAAATAAGAGGGAGAGGGGGGGAGAGGGAGAGGGAGAGAGAGTCGTCGTTCAGGAAGCCGTCATGACGCAAAATGGGATGAATACTCAACATGCCAGGTGAAAAAAAATTAGGAAAACCACGTACGTAAAATCCCGCAACTCACTCTTGTTGTTGCTGATGCTGCTGTCGTTGTTGTTGTTGTCAGGCCCGTTGTTCTTGATTTCCAAAGAAGAAAGCCGTGAAGCTGCTCGTACGCATTATGGGGGCTGCACCCGCAGGCGAAAAAGAACGTGGACCACAGTCGGTCACTGGACGTGCGGTGGCGGGCGTGGTGGGCGCATCCGGCGGTGCGCGCCTGCAAAACACCGCATCAATTACCTGGGCGGGCAGGGTGCGCACCTTCCAAAGTCCCTGGTGTGTGTCAGTGCAGCGTCGACATGGCATGCGTGGAGGATATTTGCGTACGTACGACGAATCATGTGAAACGACTGGTCCAACCTGAAAAATTTTAAATTTTTTCCGTGTCCAGTAACGGTCCTAGGTTGCACCCGCGGGCCGTTCCGACAGCTGTACAGAAAAGATCACAAAGATACGCCGCGCAACGACGCCTGTGCCCGGCAAATCATTTGTGAGCCCGGAACTGAACAGTCACTGCAAATGTCGAGTATTTATTGCTCCAACCCCACAAAAAAGCGTTCCGGACCTGTTCGAAGCGAAGAGCACTGACAGGGATCGGACCCGAGCCAGATTTGTGTGCGGACCATGATGGCTGGCCTCCCTCACTCCGCAACCTCACTCTGGACGCAGGTTCGAATCCTGTCAGTGCTATTCGCTTCGAACAGTTCCGGAACGCTTTTTTTGGGGGGTGGAGCAATAGATTTTCGACGTTTGTAGTGACTGTTCAGTTCCCGACTCACATTTGCCGGGCACTGGCGTCATTCCGCGGCGTATCTTTCTGATCTATTCTGTACAGCTGCCGGAACGGCCCGCGGGTGCAACCTAGGACCGTTACTGGACACGGCAAAAATTCAAAATTTTTCAGGTTGGACCAGTCGTTTCAGATGATTCGTCGTACGTACGCAAATATCCTCCACGCATGCCATGTCGACGCTGCACTGACACACACCAGGGACTTTGGAAGGTGCCGTAAGAATTGTCTTGCGAAATGAAAGCTTAGCCGTATGCACTGTTCTGAAAAATCTGATTTGTAAAAATGGAGAAAAAAAAAAAAAAGGGAAAAAAAAAAAAAAAAGAACCCTGAAAACTGACATGCCGCAAAAAGGATTCGACACGGCGACTGCCGGTCTCATCCAGGTATTGGAGTAGGGTGTAGATCCCCACCGGGGGTGTAGATCCCCCTGCTATTCGCTCGAACAGTTCTGGATGTACCATCCTACATGCTATTGTACAATATATAGTGGTAACGGAGAAAAAAAAATGAAGAGACGACAAAAATGCCTTTGCACCAATAGGAGTCGACACTGCGTGTTCAGACTCCAAGTACTCGGGCACCCACACCTGCCGGGGGAGTACATTGTAATGCTATTCACTAGAACAGTTCCGGATGTAGCGTTAGTGATGATGTTGTACAATATATTCCAATCACGTTTGTCAGAGTGTGCGTTTTTCCGACATGTAGGGCAGGTTGTACAACATTCTGTGCGCCAACCATGTGTACTACATGTATCGATTAGTATCACTACATGTATATTCCGTCATGATCGCAGGATTAGTAACTACTGGGCTACATGTTAGTGTACCCTTACTAGGCTACTATGTAGAACCTTCAGAACCTGATTCTACCTTCCAAAATTCTAATTATGCGCCATGGATCAGTTCTGAAATGTAGAACGAGCCTACGTGGAGGGCATGACATCAGTCCAGCTGGCACCGCCGCGCACCATGACCGAGGGAACACGCCGTCACGTGCATGTAATGCAATGTTTGGAGACGACGGGCATGCATGCATGGTTAATTTTTGGCGGCGAATATTTTCCGCGCCAAAAAAATTCCGCGGTACCCTCCGTACCGTGAAAAGTGGGTGCACGGTGCGCGCACCCCTTGCGGAAGTGGCCATGGCGACTGCTTTTAGACGAAACGTGACAAATCTGGCTCGCGGAAAGCAGAAAAAATGCTCGATTCTTGGAGAAAATTAGTTACTGATTCTAATTTATGGTGGGATAGTTGCGATCTATAATGTCGCGGGCTCTTTTTCTTTACCATCGGCAGGGGGGTCCGGCCTGAATTTCTGTCGGGATGAATAAAGTATAATTGATGCCTGCAGGTGTGATTGTCGATTGTTGCCAGTTTTGATGGTCCTAATGGAAGCTAGTTTAATGATGTTTCTAAAGCCGTAAAAATTCCCGCTGCTATCTTTACCTTTCCCGTCATTTTGCGGTAAGATAACATTAGGCCTGCGCCATGCGCGCCCGACCTCTCCATGAAAGGGTGGCCTTTCTTGTGCGCCTGGGCACGAATAAATGCCCGTTATGGTACGTTCTTGTATTAAACGTCCTAAGATAGCGCTTTCCTGCTTTCTTACCTCGTTGAGCGTAAGCTTTTTGCCTTCTTTCCGGCCAGATGCAGCCATGAAGTTGCGGGTCCTGGCGCTGCATCGCTGGATTCCTGGATGTTTTTAAGCAAGTTCGTCTGTGACGTGGCTGGCTTGCTGCAGCGCGTGGCCCACAACCTGTCGGGAAGGTGTAATGCTTTTATTTCCATGCTTCTCTGAAATTTCTTTTGCTTTATAGACAGTTGTGTTCGAGGAAATTCACGCGGTCTTCCTAAGCAGCGGCATCATTTTCCCCAGACACTGACGAGCTGGCACCTGTCTCCTAAAGAGAGCGGCTCGTGCTTGTTAGAAAGGAGGCAGTGTGCATTTGTTAGGGATATTATATCCACCTGGCCACAATATATCCCAGCCTGATTTATTTCTTGTTGGATTTATTCCATATGGACTGGGAATTTGATAGCTTTGATAAGCTAGATGAATTGGGCTCAATGAGCTGATCAATATTCATGTGCCATAGTCCTATACTTGGACATGGATGACTTGTAACCTGAGTCAGCCTAGTAGCATCACGTATTTGATTGACAAGTGGTGCTATGGCCTATTGGACAAGTGTTTGGTCCATGAGCTGACAAGTGTTGGCAGCTCATGATGACACATGTTATCACTTACATGATGACAAGTGGGTAGACTCATTGCATGACACTTGTCACTCCAAGGAGAAGAGATGTGTCACTTTATTAATCATGTTATGTGGCACATTATTACGTAGACACTTGGCATCTAGCTATTATGCCAGCTCATTGGATCATGTCTAGAATGTTCTAGGAATGTTCTAAGAATATGCCAGGAATATTCCTGGAATATACTGAGAATATGCTGGGAATATGCTAGGAATATGCTAGGATGTTTCTACAAGCTTCTGTGATGATGTCATTGCTGATGTCATCCTTCCTAGCCTAAAAGGTATAAAAGGAAACTGCCCCCTAAGGGCAGGTACCTCCATTCACCTCCATTACCTCCATTCAACCTCCATTCAAGCTCTTCTCCAACTATTATATTCTAATAAAGCCATTTATTCTTCCACGTAAATTGTCTTCAACCTCTCTTTCTTTCAGCACCTGCAAGGTGTGTGGGTAGCAAGGCCAAGCACAAGGCATTGTGTAAAACCCATTAGTCTCCTCTCCCAATCCAAACATGGTATCGGAGGTTTGTTACTGAGGAACAAGAAGACCACTGTGAACCCAGAGACATCCAGTTCCATTGGCGACTGAAGACACCATGGCTACCAAGGAAGCGTGCTACAAGCAATTCCGGGCAACAAGCAAGTCCATCACAACGTTTGATGGGCGGTCTCTGAGGAAATGGGAAGAAATCAAGGCTGTGTTGAAGGCCTTAGCATCGGCCTATTGTGACCTGGTCAAGGTCCTAACTGGAGAGGAGGATTCGCTAAAGGAGGTCAAGACTGCGCTGCTGGAGGCGGAGGAGCTACTGCACGGAAGGCGTTCTGCTCAAGCAAAGAAGGAGGGCTCCCCTAACGGCCAGGTTTTCCACACTACTACGAAGAAAAGTGGAGGAAAGAGGCGGTGCAATTACTGCAAGAAGGCCGGGCACGTGGACACCCAGTGCTGGGAGAAGCATCCGGAGCTGAAGCAAGAACGCAAGAACAAGGCAACGCGACGGAACCAAGCGAGAAAGGAGCACTCACCAGGTGCCAGCGAGGCGCGTATCACCGAGGAGGCTGCGGAGCGGTCCGGCTTCGTCTTCGCCACCATCGCCGAGTCGCCATCGCCGTCGGATGCTGCTGCACTCACGCAGTATGAAAAGAAAGCACCGACCAGCTGGGTGCTGGATTCCGCAGCGAGCTGTCACATGACGCCATGCCCGTCGGATTTCGTGTGCCTGCACCCTCATGACAGGGAAATCGCCGGCTCAGGCGGCCAACTGAAGGCGACAGCCATCGGGACTGTCAAACTGAAGCTGCCGGGTCAGGACGCGGACGTGCACCTCCAAAACGCGCTGCTCGTTCCAGCTGAGCACCCGACTTTATCTGTCGGCCAGCTCGTCAAGGATGGCCACAACGTCGACCTCGCCAGCGGGTTGCTGTGCTGGACAGCAGGCCCTGCAGCATCGTGACGAGGAACAACACCTACTTTTTGCCCGCGCGCGTGCGGACGCAGCGATGGACGCCATCCCAGAGCTGAAATCTTCGGCGACGAGCTTCAAGAACGACGCTGCCTGTCAAGGGCAGAAAATGGCGAGCAGCGAGCGCAGCATCTCACGTGCCTCGGGACACGCGGCGGAGTGGCTGGCCGTGGGCCTAACGGTCATACTGGCCATGCTTGCCCGTGTATGCGGGATCGGGGGCGGCCTACTGGGCATTACTCGCACACTGCGTGGCTTTATATACTCTGCGCCGGCCCAGTGGAAGTTCACGCCAATTCGAGAAGTTTCCAGCGCAATGGAGAAGTCCGTGTCAGACGCTGAAGTACTTCCAGAAACTGCGGTCCAGAACAGCCCAGTGCAGGCGGAGCGCGTTGTCGCCGCCAGCATACCAGGTGATACTGGTGCTAGTAACCAAAGTCCGGCGACCAGACCAAAGGCGCGGCGCTCGAACGCTGCCAGCCTAACTGAGGGGGAACAAATTCGTGACGCGAGGGCGAAATCGACCAAGCTGCCAAATTTTTCCAAGTCCTGGACTGCCAAGTCCGGTGCTGGCGCGAGGCCTCGAGCGAGCCGACACGTCGTGGACAGCGACCTGTCAGCCAAAGTGCGGTCAAGCACCAACGGTCAAGTCGACTGCAAAATGCTGCCAAGGCATCACGTCGGTCAGTTGACGGTGTTCGGCCAGGCCATGGCATTTGCAATTGCGCTAGCTGCAACGACCCTTGGAAATTGTCGCCCAGGATGCACAGACCCCACTCCTCAAGGTTGCCCTAATGTTTTGTCTGTGGGAAATGAACTTGTATGTCGACTTTTGTGTCGTGTTTGCTGGAAATTGTGAGGCGCCGTAAGCGTGCGTTTTCTGGTTCTTTCTTTGTGTTCTTCCAGCAATTATGTGTTTATTTTGCCATGCGTTCAGTGGCAATGGCCCACGCATTTTGGTATTGTTCCCACGAGACGTTTTCTACGTACCTGGAGTGTATATCCAGAGTTTTTGCACGCTATTTGTGGCACTAGTCTGCGGCGTAGTGAAGCGCCGTTGTATCGTCGTCTACGACTTGTTTTCGTAAGTAAAGTGCCTGTGACGCGTGTGTTATTTTGTTTTGTGCTGAGAGCATTGCTTTATGCAATGTTTACGTCCTTTGTGTCGAATTTGGCTGTGCATTTCGGCATAGCCTGTAATGTCGGACGTAATGTTTACTCTCGGGCACTGATTTGTGAATCGTGACAAGTAATCGTTACTTGTGTTCGCCTTTGTGGCGGTAATGTTTTGCACGTCCTGTTTTCTTTGCTATGAAGCGCGTTTATCTGTTATGGCCACTGTGTTTGTGTTGAAGGTTGTATTGCACCTTGTTTGTGTGGCATTTGTTGCCAATATGTTTGTTTGCTCACCCCGTTTATTTGGCGTAAAACGTGATGTTGGTGTCATTTATTTGTGAGATGGCGTATGTTATGTTGCTCCGTGTGTGTACAGCACGTGTTGTTGCCGTTACCCTACCTCTATACCGTTTGGGTTAGCTCATAGGGACTTCTTTGTTGGCATGTGTTGCCGTATTATATGTGTGGGACTGTGTGCCCCTATTGTGTCCATGGGCAGCCGCTTTGAGTGAGGGGGGAATGTAGCATCTAGAGCACTTTTTCCAACTAAGGGTTGGGTATCAGCCATCCAGGATGGGCAGCTAGTGCGTCGCTGCTATGGTTGGACACTCATTCGCGTTGCCGGGGGGGGATCAGTGGCGGTAGTGCGGCTCATGACCGCATGTTGGAGCTTCAAGCGTTTCACGAGGACGGCATCTTCATTTTCAGTTGCACCATGCTAGCAACTGGACGGCATGCTACGAGCATGTGGTTAAGGGGGGTGTTGAGATTCCACCTACCCAGTCATCTTTTGCTTTGTGCCCATGTGGCTAAGGGGGGTGTTAGGGATATTATATCCACCTGGCCACAATATATCCCAGCCTGATTTATTTCTTGTTGGATTTATTCCATATGGACTGGGAATTTGATAGCTTGATAAGCTAGATGAATTGGGCTCAATGAGCTGATCAATATTCATGTGCCATAGTCCTATACTTGGACATGGATGACTTGTAACCTGAGTCAGCCTAGTAGCATCACGTATTTGATTGACAAGTGGTGCTATGGCCTATTGGACAAGTGTTTGGTCCATGAGCTGACAAGTGTTGGCAGCTCATGATGACACATGTTATCACTTACATGATGACAAGTGGGTAGACTCATTGCATGACACTTGTCACTCCAAGGAGAAGAGATGTGTCACTTTATTAATCATGTTATGTGGCACATTATTACGTAGACACTTGGCATCTAGCTATTATGCCAGCTCATTGGATCATGTCTAGAATGTTCTAGGAATGTTCTAAGAATATGCCAGGAATATTCCTGGAATATACTGAGAATATGCTGGGAATATGCTAGGAATATGCTAGGATGTTTCTACAAGCTTCTGTGATGATGTCATTGCTGATGTCATCCTTCCTAGCCTAAAAGGTATAAAAGGAAACTGCCCCCTAAGGGCAGGTACCTCCATTACCTCCATTCAACCTCCATTCAAGCTCTTCTCCAACTATTATATTCTAATAAAGCCATTTATTCTTCCACGTAAATTGTCTTCAACCTCTCTTTCTTTCAGCACCTGCAAGGTGTGTGGGTAGCAAGGCCAAGCACAAGGCATTGTGTAAAACCCATTAGTCTCCTCTCCCAATCCAAACAGCATTTTGCGGGACACAATGCTTTGGTGGCACATGCGTCAGGTAGGCTGTTCCAATGGTCTCTTCACCTTTCCCACTGAGTAAATGTTAGCATTTGTCATGCTAACCAGAGCAGCTAGCCACAGGTTGGCTGGATAAAAAGTCAGCTTATTTTCTCTTTATATACTGCGTGTGTGGTCCTCCACGTGTCCGGCTTGTTGGGCATTTTGGAAGAGGGTTTATAATGTGTTGTTGGGTGGAACAACTTGGTTGTTGGCACAAAATCACACATTATTAGCCTGAGATAGGCATGACATATGCTGCTCAGGCGTGTCGTCCTACCAGCCTTGTTGTTAAGGGTAGACTCACAAGGCTGGCTGTGCCGATGGAGGGGTGGGGCGTGCTAGCCCCCCCCCACACCCACGCATGCATGCTAGCCCACCCCCACACCCACGCATGCATGCTAGCCCCGGCCCCGGCCCCCCCACACCCACGCATGCATGCTAGCCCCCCCCCACACCCACGCATGCATGCTAGCCCACACTCACACCCACGCATGCATGCTAGCCCACCCCCACACCCACGCATGCATGCTAGCCCCCCCACACACCCACGCATGCATGCCAGCCCCCCCACACACCCACGCATGCATGACCGCCCCCCCCACACCCACGCATGCATGCTAGCCCACCCCCACACCCACGCATGCATGCTAGCCCCCCCACACACCCACGCATGCATGCCAGCCCCCCACACACCCACGCATGCATGACAGCCCCCCCACACACCCACGCATGCATGCTAGCCCCCCCCACACACCCACGCATGCATGCCAGCCCCCATACACACCCACGCATGCATGCCAGCCCCCCCCACACTTACGCATGCATGCTAGCCCCCCACACACACCCACGCATGCATGCCAGCCCCCCCCCACACCCACGCATGCATGCCAGCCCCCCCACACACTTACGCATGCAGTCTAGCCCCCCACACACACCCACGCATGCATGCCAGCCCCCCCCAACACCCACGCATGCAGGCTAGCCCAACCCCACACCCACGCATGCATGCCAGCCCACCCCCACACCCACGCGTGCATGCCAGCCCACCCCCACACCCACGCATGCATGCCAGCCCACCCCCACACCCACGCGTGCATGCCAGCCCACCCCTAGCTTGAGCGTGCTTGTAAAGTTTTTGCATGGTTTATTAAAATGAGTGGAATATGTATTTATTGCATTAAATGTTAATTTTATCATGAATGAAAATGGTCAACATTGCCGAAGTGCCCCTAAATTGCTCAATATTGTGTGCTCAAGAATTCAATGAGGATTGTCATCATGGAAACCCGCACAAATTCACGATTCCGGGCATGCATGTGAAAGTATCAAGAACAATTTTCAATTAAGAATGGTATCTCATTGTTCCATGAATCAATATGACTCCATGTACGTAGACAAGCCATGATGACCCCATGGGAGCCTAAATCCTCATCATTAAATACATAAATGCCACCCATGTACGTAGACGGGCCATGATGACACCAATGGAGCCTGAATCCTCATCATTAATTACATAAATGCCAACCATGTACATACACGGGCAATGATGACACCATGGGAGCCTGAATCCTCATCATTAAATACATAAATGCCAACCATGTACGTAGGCCAGCCATGATGACACTATGGGAGCCTGAATCCTCATCATTAATTTCATACATGCCAACAACACGTAGACGGGCCATAATGACACCACGGGAGCCTGAATCCTCATCATTTATTTTATGAGACATCCATGTACGTAGGCCAGCCATGATGACACCATGGGAGCCTGAATCCTCATCATTTTTTTTCTGAGACATCCATGTACGTAGGCCAGCCATGATGACACCATGGGAGCCTGAATCCTCATCATTTTTTTTTCTTTGACATCCATGTACGTAGACGGGCCATGATGACACCATGGGAGCCTGAATCCTCATCATTAATTACATACATGCCAACAATGTAGGTAGACAAGCCATGATGACACCATGGGAGCCTGAATCCTCATCATTTTTTTAATGAGACATCCATGTACATACGTAGGCCAGCCATGATGACACCATGGGAGCCTGAATCCTCATCATTTTTTTTTCTTTGACATCCATGTACGTAGGCCAGCCATGATGACACCATGGGAGCCTGAATCCTCCTCATTAATTACATAAATGCCAACCATGTAGGTAGACAAGCCATGATGACCCCATGGGAGCCTGAATCCTCATCATTAATTACATAAATGCCATCCATGTACGTAGACGGGCCATGATGACACCATGGGAGCCTGAATCCTCATCATTAATTACATAAATGCCATTCATGTACGTAGACGGGCCATGATGACACCATGGGAGCCTGAATCCTCATCATTAAAAAAGTACATGCCATCCATGTACGTAGGCCAGCCATGATGACACCATGGGAGCCTAAATCCTCCTCATGAATTACATAAATGCCAACCATGTACGTAGGCCAGCCATGGAGACACCATGGGAGCCTGAATCCTCCTCATTAATTACATAAATGCCAACAATGTACGTAGACAAGCCATGATGACACCATGGGAGCCTGAATCCTCATCATTAATTACATAAATGCCATCCATGTACGTACACAGGCGATGATGACACCATGGGAGCCTGAATCCTCATCATTTACTATTCCTTGACATCCATGTACGTAGACGGGCCATGATGACACCATGGGAGCCTGAATCCTCATCATTAATTACATAAATGCCAACCATGTACGTAGGTCTACGGGCCATGATGACACCATGGGAGCCTGAATCCTCATCATTTATAACATAAATGCCAACAACACGTAGATGGGCCATGATGACACCATGGGAGCCTGAATCCTCATCATTTATGACATAAATGCCATTCATGTACGTAGGCCAGCCATGATGACACCATGGGAGCCTGAATCCTCATCATTAATTACATACATGCCATCCATGTACGTACACGGGCCATGATGACACCATGGGAGCCTGAATCCTCATCACTTTTTTTATGAGACATCCATGTACGTAGGCCAGCCATGATGACACCATGGGAGCCTGAATCCTCATCATTTTTTTTTCTTTGACATCCATGTACGTAGACAAGCCATGATGACACCATGGGAGCCTGAATCCTCATCATTAATTACATACATGCCATCCATGTACGTACACGGGCCATGATGACACCATGGGAGCCTGAATCCTCATCATTTACTATTCCTTGACATCCATGTACGTAGGCCAGCCATGGAGACACCATGGGAGCCTGAATCCTCCTCGTTAATTACATAAATGCCAACCATGTACGTAGACAAGCCATGATGACAACATGGGAGCCTGAATCCTCATCATTTACTATTCCTTGACATCCATGTACGTAGACGGGCCATGATGACACCATGGGAGCCTGAATCCTCATCATTAATTACATAAATGCCAACCATGTACGTAGACGGGCATTGATGACACCATGGGAGCCTGAATCCTCATCTTTTTTTTTATGAGACATCCATGTACGTAGACGGGCCATGATGACACCATGGGAGGCTGAAATCCCGCGCCTTTTTTTTTCTTTGACATCCATGTACGTAGGCGGGCCATGATGACACCATGGGAGCCTGAATCCTCATCATTAATTACATACATGCCATCCATGTACGTAGACGGGCCATGATGACACCATGGGAGCCTGAATCCTCATCATTTACTATTCCTTGACATCCATGTACGTAGGCCAGCCATGGAGACACCATGGGAGCCTGAATCCTCCTCGTTAATTACATAAATGCCAACCATGTACGTAGACAAGCCATGATGACACCATGGGAGCCTGAATCCTCATCATTTACTATTCCTTGACATCCATGTACGTAGACGGGCCATGATGACACCATGGGAGCCTGAATCCTCATCATTAATTACATGGATGGCATTTATGTATTTAATGATGAGGATTCAGGCTCCCATGGTGTCATCATGGCTTGTCTACCTACATGGTTGGCATTTATGTAACCTGAATCCTCTCATTAAAAAAATGAAGAGGATTCAGGCTCCCATGGTGTCATCATGGCTGGCCTACGTACATGGATGTCAAGGAATAGTAAATGATGAGGATTCAGGCTCCCATGGTGTCATCATGGCTTGTCTACGTACATGGTTGGCATTTATGTAATTAATGAGGAGGATTCAGGCTCCCATGGTGTCTCCATGGCTGGCCTACGTACATGGATGGCATTTATGTAATTAATGAGGAGGATTTAGGCTCCCATGGTGTCATCATCGCCCGTCTACGTACATGGATGGCATTTATGTAATTAACGAGGAGGATTCAGGCTCCCATGGTGTCATCATGGCCCGTCTACGTACATGGATGTCAAGGAATAGTAAATGATGAGGATTCAGGCTCCCATGGTGTCTCCATGGCCCGTCTACGTACATGAATGGCAAGTATGTAATTAATGATGAGGATTCAGGCTCCCATGGTGTCTCCATGGCTGGCCTACGTACATGGATGGCATGTATGTATTTAATGATGAGGATTCAGGCTCCCATGGTGTCTCCATGGCTGGCCTACGTACATGGATGGCATTTATGTAATTAATGAGGAGGATTTAGGCTCCCATGGTGTCATCAATGCCCGTCTACGTACATGGTTGGCATTTATGTAATTAATGACGAGGATTCAGGCTCCCATGGTGTCATCATGGCCCGTCTACGTACATGGATGTCAAGGAATAGTAAATGATGAGGATTCAGGCTCCCATGGTGTCATCATGGCTTGTCTACGTACATGGTTGGCATTTATGTAATTAACGAGGAGGATTCAGGCTCCCATGGTGTCTCCATGGCTGGCCTACGTACATGGATGTCAAGGAATAGTAAATGATGAGGATTCAGGCTCCCATGGTGTCATCATGGCCCGTGTACGTACATGGATGGCATGTATGTAATTAATGATGAGGATTCAGGCTCCCATGGTGTCATCATGGCCCGTCTACGTACATGGATGTCAAAGAAAAAAAAATGATGAGGATTCAGGCTCCCATGGTGTCATCATGGCTGGCCTACGTACATTGATGTTTCATAAAAAAAATGATGAGGATTCAGGCTCCCATGGTGTCATCATGGCCCGTCTACGTACATGGTTGGCATTTATGTAATTAATGAAGAGGATTCAGGCTCCCATGGTGTCATCATGGCCCGTCTACGTACATGGATGTCAAGGAATAGTAAATGATGAGGATTCAGGCTCCCATGGGGTCATCATGGCTTGTCTACGTACATGGTTGGCATTTATGTAATTAACGAGGAGGATTCAGGCTCCATTGGTGTCATCATGGCTGGCCTACGTACATGGATGTCAAGGAATAGTAAATGATGAGGATTCAGGCTCCCATGGTGTCATCATGGCTTGTCTACGTACATGGTTGGCATTTATGTAATTAATGAGGAGGATTCAGGCTCCCATGGTGTCTCCATGGCTGGCCTACGTACATGGATGGCATTTATGTATTTAATGATGAGGATTCAGGCTCCCATGGTGTCATCATGGCTTGTCTACCTACATGGTTGGCATTTATGTAACCTGAATCCTCTCATTAAGAAAATGAAGAGGATTCAGGCTCCATTGGTGTCATCATGGCTGGCCTACGTACATGGATGTCAAGGAATAGTAAATGATGAGGATTCAGGCTCCCATGGTGTCATCATGGCTTGTCTACGTACATGGTTGGCATTTATGTAATTAATGAGGAGGATTCAGGCTCCCATGGTGTCTCCATGGCTGGCCTACGTACATGGATGGCATTTATGTATTTAATGATGAGGATTCAGGCTCCCATGGTGTCATCATGGCTTGTCTACCTACATGGTTGGCATTTATGTAACCTGAATCCTCTCATTAAAAAAATGAAGAGGATTCAGGCTCCATTGGTGTCATCATGGCTGGCCTACGTACATGGATGTCAAGGAATAGTAAATGATGAGGATTCAGGCTCCCATGGTGTCATCATGGCTTGTCTACGTACATGGTTGGCATTTATGTAATTAATGAGGAGGATTCAGGCTCCCATGGTGTCTCCATGGCTGGCCTACGTACATGGATGGCATTTATGTAATTAATGAGGAGGATTTAGGCTCCCATGGTGTCATCATCGCCCGTCTACGTACATGGATGGCATTTATGTAATTAATGATGAGGATTCAGGCTCCCATGGTGTCATCATGGCCCGTCTACGTACATGGATGTCAAGGAATAGTAAATGATGAGGATTCAGGCTCCCATGGTGTCTCCATGGCCCGTCTACGTACATGAATGGCAAGTATGTAATTAATGATGAGGATTCAGGCTCCCATGGTGTCATCATGGCCCGTCTACGTACATGGATGTCATTTATGTAATTAATGATGAGGATTCAGGCTCCCATGTTGTCTCCATGGCTGGCCTACGTACATGGTTGGCATTTATGTAATTCATGAGGAGGATCTAGGCTCCCATGGTGTCATCATGGCTTGTCTACGTACATGGTTGGCATTTATGTAATTGATGATGAGGATTCAGGCTCCCATGGTGTCTCCATGGCTGGCCTACGTACATGGATGTCAAGGAATAGTAAATGATGAGGATTCAGGCTCCCATGGGTCATCATGGCTTGTCTACGTACATGGTTGGCATTTATGTAATTAATGAGGAGGATTCAGGCTCCCATGGTGTCTCCATGGCTGGCCTACGTACATGGATGTCAAGGAATAGTAAATGATGAGGATTCAGGCTCCCATGGTGTCATCATGGCCTGTCTACGTACATGGATGGCATGTATGTAATTAATGATGAGGATTCAGGCCCATGGTGTCATCATGGCTTGTCTACGTACATGGTTGGCATTTATGTAATTAATGAGGAGGATTCAGGCTCCCATGGTGTCATCATGGCTTGTCTACGTACATGGTTGGCATTTATGTAGTTAATGATGAGGATTCAGGCTCCCATGGTGTCATCATGGCCCGTCTACGTACATGTATGTCAAGGAATAGTAAATGATGAGGATTCAGGCTCCCATGGTGTCAGATGTCATGGCCTGTCTACGTACATGGATGGCATGTATGTAATTAATGATGAGGATTCAGGCTCCATTGGTGTCATCATGGCTGGCCTACGTATGTACATGGATGTCAAAGAAAAAAAAATGATGAGGATTCAGGCTCCCATGGTGTCATCATGGCCCGTCTACGTACATGGATGTCAAGGAATAGTAAATGATGAGGATTCAGGCTCCCATGGTGTCATCATGGCTGGCCTACGTACATGGATGGCATGTATGTAATTAATGATGAGGATTCAGGCTCCCATGGTGTCATCATGGCCCGTCTACGTACATGGATGTCAAAGAAAAAAAAATGATGAGGATTCAGGCTCCCATGGTGTCATCATGGCCCGTGTACGTACATGGATGGCATGTATGTAATTAATGATGAGGATTCAGGCTCCCATGGTGTCATCATGTCATGTCTACGTACATGAATGGCATTTATGTAATTAATGATGAGGATTCAGGCTCCCATGGTGTCATCATTGCCCGTGTACGTACATGGATGGCATTTTTGTATATAATAATGAGGATTCAGGCTCCCATGGTGTCATCATGGCCCGTCTACGTACATGGATGGCATTTATGTAATTAATGATGAGGATTCAGGCTCCCATGGGGTCATCATGGCTTGTCTACGTACATGGTTGGCATTTATGTAATTAATGAGGAGGATTCAGGCTCCCATGTTGTCTCCATGGCTGGCCTACGTACATGGATGTCAAGGAATAGTAAATGATGAGAATTCAGGCTCCCATGGTGTCATCATGGCCCGTCTACGTACATGAATGGCATTTATGTAATTAATGATGAGGATTCAGGCTCCCATGGTGTCATCATGGCCCGTCTACGTACATGGATGTCAAAGAAAAAAAAATGATGAGGATTCAGGCTCCCATGGTGTCATCATGGCCCGTGTACGTACATCGATGGCATGTATGTAATTAATGATGAGGATTCAGGCTCCCATGGTGTCATCATGGCCCGTCTACGTACATGGATGGCATTTATGTAATTAATGATGAGGATTCAGGCTCCCATGGGGTCATCATGGCTTGTCTACGTACATGGTTAACATTTCTGTAATTAATGAGGAGGATTCAGGCTCCCATGGTGTCTCCATGGCTGGCCTACGTACATGGATGTCAAGGAATAGTAAATGATGAGGATTCAGGCTCCCATGGTGTCATCATGGCCTGTCTACGTACATGGATGGCATGTATGTAATTAATGATGAGGATTCAGGCCTGTGGTGTCATCATGGCTTGTCTACGTACATGGTTGGCATTTATGTAATTCATGAGGAGGATTCAGGCTCCCATGGTGTCATCATGGCTTGTCTACGTACATGGTTGGCATTTATGTAATTAATGATGAGGATTCAGGCTCCCATGGTGTCTCCATGGCTGGCCTACGTACATGAATGGCATTTATGTAATTAATGATGAGGATTCAGGCTCCCGTGGTGTCATCATGGCCCGTCTACGTACATGGATGGCATTTATGTAATTAATGATGAGGATTCAGGCTCCCATGGGGTCATCATGGCTTGTCTACCTACATGGTTGGCATTTATGTAATTAATGAGGAGGATTCAGGCTCCCATGGTGTCTCCATGGCTGGCCTACGTACATGGATGTCAAGGAATAGTAAATGATGAGGATTCAGGCTCCCATGGTGTCATCATGGCCCGTCTACGTACATGGATGGCATTTATGTAATTATTGATGAGGATTCAGGCTCCCATGGTGTCATCATGGCCCGTGTACGTACATGGATGGCATTTATGTAATTAATGATGAGGATTCAGGCTCCCATGGTGTCATCATGGCCCGTGTACGTACATGAATGGCATTCATGTAATTAATGATGAGGATTCAGGCTCCCATGGTGTCATCATGGCCCGTCTACGTACATGGATGTCAAAGAAAAAAAATTGATGAGGATTCAGGCTCCCATGGTGTCATCATGGCTGGCCTACGTACATGGATGTCTCATAAAAAAAATGATGAGGATTCAGGCTCCCATGGTGTCATCATGGCTTGTCTACGTACATGGTTGGCATTTATGTAACCTGAATCGTTTCATAAAAAAAATGAAGAGGATTCAGGCTCCATTGGTGTCATCATGGCTGGCCTACGTACATGGATGTCAAGGAATAGTAAATGATGAGGATTCAGGCTCCCATGGTGTCATCATGGCTTGTCTACGTACATGGATGGCATGTATGTAATTAATGATGAGGATTCAGGCTCCATTGGTGTCATCATGGCTGGCCTACGTATGTACATGGATGTCAAAGAAAAAAAATGATGAGGATTCAGGCTCCCATGGTGTCATCATGGCCCGTCTACGTACATGGTTGGCATTTATGTAATTATTGATGAGGATTCAGGCTCCCATGGAGCATGTATGTGCCGTGTACGTACATGGATGGCATTTATGTAATTAATGATGAGGATTCAGGCTCCCATGGTGTCATCATGGCCCGTGTACGTACATGAATGGCATTTATGTAATTAATGATGAGGATTCAGGCTCCCATGCATGGTGTCATCATGGCCCGTCTACGTACATGGATGTCAAGGAATAGTAAATGATGAGGATTCAGGCTCCCATGGTGTCATCATGGCCCGTGTACGTACATGGATGGCGATTTTGTAATTAATGATGAGGATTCAGGCTCCCATGGTGTCATCATTGCCCGTGTACGTACATGGATGGCATTTTTGTATATAATGATGAGGATTCAGGCTCCCATGGTGTCATCATGGCCCGTGTACGTACATGGATGGCATTTATGTAATTAATGATGAGGATTCAGGCTCCCATGGTGTCATCATGGCCCGTGTACGTACATGAATGGCATTTATGTAATTAATGATGAGGATTCAGGCTCCCATTGTGTCATCATGGCCCGTCTACGTACATGGATGTCAAGGAATAGTAAATGATGAGGATTCAGGCTCCCATGGTGTCATCATGGCCCGTCTACGTACATGGATGGCGATTTTGTAATTAATGATGAGGATTTAGGCTCCCATGGTGTCATCATGGCCCGTCTACGTACATGGATGGCATTTATGTAAGTAATGATGAGGATTCAGGCTCCCATGGTGTCATCATGGCTTGTCTACCTACATGGTTGGCATTTATGTAACCTGAATCCTCTCATAAAAAAATGAAGAGGATTCAGGCTCCATTGGTGTCATCATGGCCCGTCTACGTACATGGATGTCAAGGAATAGTAAATGATGAGGATTCAGGCTCCCATGGTGTCATCATGGCTTGTCTACGTACATGGATGGCATGTATGTAATTAATGATGAGGATTCAGGCTCCATTGGTGTCATCATGGCTGGCCTACGTATGTACATGGATGTCAAAGAAAAAAAAATGATGAGGATTCAGGCTCCCATGGTGTCATCATTGCCCGTGTATGTACATGGTTGGCATTTATGTAATTAATGATGAGGATTCAGGCTCCATTGGTGTCATCATTGCCCGTGTATGTACATGGTTGGCATTTATGTATGTAATTAATGATGAGGATTCAGGCTCCATTGGTGTCATCATGGCTGGCCTACGTATGTACATGGATGTCAAAGAAAAAAAAATGATGAGGATTCAGGCTCCCATGGTGTCATCATGGCCCGTCTACGTACATGGATGTCAAGGAATAGTAAATGATGAGGATTCAGGCTCCCATGGTGTCAGATGTCATGGCCTGTCTACGTACATGGATGGCATGTATGTAATTAATGATGAGGATTCAGGCTCCATTGGTGTCATCATGGCTGGCCTACGTATGTACATGGATGTCAAAGAAAAAAAAATGATGAGGATTCAGGCTCCCATGGTGTCATCATGGCCCGTCTACGTACATGGATGTCAAGGAATAGTAAATGATGAGGATTCAGGCTCCCATGGTGTCATCATGGCCTGTCTACGTACATGGATGGCATGTATGTATTTAATGATGAGGATTCAGGCTCCCATGGTGTCATCATGGCTGGCCTACGTACATGGATGTCTCAGAAAAAAAATGATGAGGATTCAGGCTCCCATGGTGTCATCATGGCCCTACGTACATGGATGTCAAAGAAAAAAAAATGATGAGGATTCAGGCTCCCGTGGTGTCATTATGGCCCGTCTACGTGTTGTTGGCATGTATGAAATTAATGATGAGGATTCAGGCTCCCATAGTGTCATCATGGCTGGCCTACGTACATGGTTGGCATTTATGTAATTAATGATGAGGATTCAGGCTCCCATGGTGTCATCATTGCCCGTGTATGTACATGGTTGGCATTTATGTAATTAATGATGAGGATTCAGGCTCCATTGGTGTCATCATGGCCCGTCTACGTACATGGACCGTGGCATTTATGTATTTAATGATGAGGATTCAGGCTCCCATGGGGTCATTGATGATCATGGCATTTATGTATGTAATTAATGATGAGGATTCAGGCTCCATTGGTGTCATCATGGCTGGCCTACGTATGTACATGGATGTCAAAGAAAAAAAAATGATGAGGATTCAGGCTCCCATGGTGTCATCATGGCCCGTCTACGTACATGGATGTCAAGGAATAGTAAATGATGAGGATTCAGGCTCCCATGGTGTCAGATGTCATGGCCTGTCTACGTACATGGATGGCATGTATGTAATTAATGATGAGGATTCAGGCTCCATTGGTGTCATCATGGCTGGCCTACGTATGTACATGGATGTCAAAGAAAAAAAAATGATGAGGATTCAGGCTCCCGGCCATGGTGTCATCATGGCCCGTCTACGTACATGGATGTCAAGGAATAGTAAATGATGAGGATTCAGGCTCCCATGGTGTCATCATGGCCTGTCTACGTACATGGATGGCATGTATGTATTTAATGATGAGGATTCAGGCTCCCATGGTGTCATCATGGCTGGCCTACGTACATGGATGTCTCAGAAAAAAAATGATGAGGATTCAGGCTCCCATGGTGTCATCATGGCTGGCCTACGTACATGGATGTCAAAGAAAAAAAAATGATCAGGATTCAGGCTCCCGTGGTGTCATTATGGCCCGTCTACGTGTTGTTGGCATGTATGAAATTAATGATGAGGATTCAGGCTCCCACAGTGTCATCATGGCTGGCCTACGTACATGGTTGGCATTTATGTAATTAATGATGAGGATTCAGGCTCCCATGGTGTCATCATTGCCCGTGTATGTACATGGTTGGCATTTATGTAATTAATGATGAGGATTCAGGCTCCATTGGTGTCATCATGGCCCGTCTACGTACATGGGTGGCATTTATGTATTTAATGATGAGGATTCAGGCTCCCATGGGGTCATCATGGCTTGTCTACGTACATGGAGTCATATTGATTCATGGAACAATGAGATACCATTCTTAATTGAAAATTGTTCTTGATACTTTCACATGCATGCCCGGAATCGTGAATTTGTGCGGGTTTCCATGATGACAATCCTCATTGAATTCTTGAGCACACAATATTGAGCAATTTAGGGGCACTTCGGCAATGTTGACCATTTTCATTCATGATAAAATTAACATTTAATGCAATAAATACATATTCCACTCATTTTAATAAACCATGCAAAAACTTTACAAGCACGCTCAAGCTAGGGGTGGGCTGGCATGCACGCGTGGGTGTGGGGGTGGGCTGGCATGCATGCGTGGGTGTGGGGGGGGCTAGCCTGCATGCGTGGGTGTGTGGGGGGGCTGGCATGCATGCGTGGGTGTGTGTGGGGGGCTAGCATGCATGCGTAAGTGTGGGGGGGGCTGGCATGCATGCGTGGGTGTGTATGGGGGCTGGCATGCATGCGTGGGTGTGTGTGGGGGGCTAGCATGCATGCGTGGGTGTGTGGGGGGGCTGTCATGCATGCGTGGGTGTGGGGGGGGCTGGCATGAATGCGTGGGTGTGGGGGGGGCTAGCATGCATGCGTGGGTGTGGGGGTGGGCTAGCATGCATGCGTGGGTGTGAGTGTGGGCTAGCATGCATGCGTGGGTGTGGGGGGGGCTAGCATGCATGCGTGGGTGTGGGGGGGCCGGGGCCGGGGCTAGCATGCATGCGTGGGTGTGGGGGTGGGCTAGCATGCATGCGTGGGTGTGGGGGGGGGCTAGCACGCCCCACCCCTCCATCGGCACAGCCAGCCTTGTGAGTCTACCCTTAACAACAAGGCTGGTAGGACGACACGCCTGAGCAGCATATGTCATGCCTATCTCAGGCTAATAATGTGTGATTTTGTGCCAACAACCAAGTTGTTCCACCCAACAACACATTATAAACCCTCTTCCAAAATGCCCAACAAGCCGGACACGTGGAGGACCACACACGCAGTATATAAAGAGAAAATAAGCTGACTTTTTATCCAGCCAACCTGTGGCTAGCTGCTCTGGTTAGCATGACAAATGCTAACATTTACTCAGTGGGAAAGGTGAAGAGACCATTGGAACAGCCTACCTGACGCATGTGCCACCAAAGCATTGTGTCCCGCAAAATGCACACTGCCTCCTTTCTAACAAGCACGAGCCGCTCTCTTTAGGAGACAGGTGCCAGCTCGTCAGTGTCTGGGGAAAATGATGCCGCTGCTTAGGAAGACCGCGTGAATTTCCTCGAACACAACTGTCTATAAAGCAAAAGAAATTTCAGAGAAGCATGGAAATAAAAGCATTACACCTTCCCGACAGGTTGCGGGCCACGCGCTGCAGAAAGCCAGCCACGTCACAGACGATTAACTAGCTAAAAGACACCCAGGAATCCAGCGATGCAGCGCCAGGACCCGCAACTTTCTGGCTGCATCTGGCCGGAAAGAAGGCAAAAAGCTTACGCTCAACGAGGTAAGAAAGCAGGAAAACGCAAGCTTAAGACGTTTAACACAAGAACGTACCATAACGGGCATTTATTCGTGCCCAGGCGCACAAGAAAGTCCACCCTTTCATGGAGTGGTTGGGCAGTACGCATCGCGCAGGGCTAATGTTATCTTACCGCAAAATGACGGGAAAGGTAAAGATAGCAGCGGGAATTTTTACGGCTTTAGAAACATCATTAAACTAGCTTTCCTTACGACCATCAAAACTGGCAACAATCGACAATCAACCCGGCAGGCATCCAATATACTTTATTCATCCCGACAGAAATTCAGGCCGGACCCCCCTGCCGATGGCAAAGAAAAAAAGCCCGCGACATTATAGATCGCAACCATCCCGCCATAAATTAGAATCAGTAACTAATTTTCTCCAACAATCGAGCATTTCTGCTTTCCGCGTGCCAGATTTGTCACGTTTCGTCTAAAGGCAGTCGCCATGGCCCCTACCGCAAGGGGTGCGCGCACCATGCCGACATAGCTTTTGGGCCTCAATTTGCACCGAAATTTGGTCCGTACCGTCCAGCTCAGTCGGATTATGTATGTGGATCGGCCGTGTTGGTTGCATACGCAGGTATATTAATTCTTGCATTCGCCCCGGACCTTCCCCAGGACAGGTCAGGATATAACAATAATTCTTGCATTCGCCCCCGCCCTTTCCTATGGCCTGGTCAGGTTTGGGCGCGACGCCACTAGCGCGGCGCCCGCGACAGAGTGGCCAGGCTCGAGCACGTTTTCTGGATCCCAAGCACCGGATTGGACACTGTCCGAGGACTGGACAGGAATTGGCTGACCAATCGGATGCTTGCTCGTCGTCTCCAAAAACATATATAAAGAGCCAAATCGCGCGAACTACGCAATGATCCTTTAAGCAGCGTTACTCTGCCGAAATGTCAACCTAGGCCGGTCAAGTGACGCCGAGGTGTTCACCGATAGTTCAGGTCAGCCACAGCGCGCCTTCGAATGTAGGCACGGTCGCATTTTTTTTTAGGAAATGTAGAATTGTTGTCGACCAGCTACCAACGCCCGACCGGACCCATACAACGGAAACATCAAGGCGATGTGATGTAGGTGTGTCTGATATCTCATTAATACACAGAGCATCGTGAATATAATATATAATATAAATTATATAATATACTATAATTAATATATAATTTTAATTTTATGTTAATTTTAATGTTATTTCATATAACATAATATAGCATAATATAATATAATATAATATTATATAAAGTAGTATATAAAAAATTAAAATGTAAAAGAAAAATATCTACCTTATTGGGGTTTAATGTTCCTTTCCAGTTCAGCATAAGTACACTCTTGAGTGTGTGCAATGTTTGGTTATACGCCATTGTCTTAAAATAGCAACCAATGTAAACCTCCGTCCTAACCACATTTGGATACAATAAAGACATTGATGCCTGACACATAGCATTCATTGCTTGAAATACCATGCATATTTTGTGTCAATGTTCTGCAGACCACAGCTTCAAGTGGGCATACTTCGCTTTCCTCAATATAATGGCGACATGGCATTTGGTGAAAGTGGTGAGTGCCATGAAGTTGCGCCGGCCGTCGTTATCCATGACGAACTGAATGGGTTTCGTGCAAATCAAGTTTTTTGTTTTGGTGTTCCAGTTGCGCCGGCCGGCGTTTCCAATGGTATCTTGCGCGCACTTGCAAAAGCTTGCACGCTTATCAACATTTTGTGTTGGTAAACATTTTATCACCTCTGGGATTTCCGCCTTCACTACCTGAGTTGCTTCTTTGTGGTTTTCAAATGCAACCGAGTTACGCCGGCCGTCGTTACTCATGACAAATTGTAGGGGTTTTGTGCAAATCACTTTTGTATGGTTTATGTACATGCATCCAGTTGCGCCGGCCGGCGTTTCCAATGGTATCTTGCAGTTGCGCAATCAGGCCCCATTACCAAAAGTGTGTTTGTACATCTTTTTTACACCTGAAGGATTTCTGCCTGCATATCCTGAGTTGCTTCTTAATGGTTTTTAATTGCGCCCGAGTTACGCCGGCCGTCGTTATTAATGACAAACTGTATGTGTTTCATAAAATCACTTTTGTATGGTTTACATGTATCCAGTTGCGCCGGCCGGCGTTATTAATGACGCTTGTCGTTCTTGTTTGATGCCCATCGTTTTCGTCGTGTCTTTAATGGTGATTATTTATCATTACTCATCCTCAGGGCTTTCGGTGCCGCGGGATTAAGAGGCGAAAAAAATCAGCTGCCGTCTGACCAAAGTCTGATGGCGCGATCGGGGCGGGGGGCCGTTTCCGACGGTTCGCGTCCCTTGTCCAATGACGACCGGGAGCCTGCACTTCGCGGTCCCTGGAGCGACAAGTACATCGAGAACAAGGGGTACAAAATTGCCAATGACATCTTTCCTATCATGGCGGAACGCGTGAAAGCAAACAACCACAGGACGCCAGAGATGAGCGCGGAGGTTCTGTCTTGCGCAGCTTCAAGACTAAATGCCATGGTGGCGGAGAGCAACGGCATTAAGAAGAGGAAGAACTGTGACGACGGGCTTCCTGAAAGTTGGGCGGAATCTCTTCGGGATACCATCAAGAAGGCTTTTGGCGACTTGGGAACATCTGAGAAGGATCGTGGGCTTAGGTGGGCCTTGTGTGGACTTGTTACGAAGGCAATGGAGGGCGTCCCGGACAGGATTGTGGAGCGCGCGTTCGGGATTGACAGGCGCTTTGTCGCAACTGTTCGGGGTCACAGGGATGGAATGGAAGAAGGGGAGGACGACCTTTTGATGAGTGCGCCAGAGAGGAGGAGGAGGAAAGACGAGCTTCCGACGGAAGTCATTGCCCTGATACAAGCGTGCTGGAGGGATGATAACTTGACGCGGGCGTCTCCGAACATGAAGGATGTTCATTGTGAATGGACAAGAAAGGATTACAAACATACACTAGCGTTTTCGGAGGGTGCGCGCTACTATACTGTCTCCAAGTCGAAGATTTACGAAGTGTTCATTTCCCGCCATCCGGAGTTGAAGCCACCGCGGCGGATGGACAGTAGGGAGGGGGGGGGGCTGGAGGGAGAGGAGGGCGTGAGGGGGGGAAATCAGGTGATTATGGAGACGGAGGAGGGGATGTCAATGCCTCGCACGAATCAGAAGAGCACAGTTCATGTGGGATACACTTCTTTTTGCAAGCATATGCCCGCATGCGTGAAGGGGCGGTGGAAAATGCGGAACTTGTGCGCATGCCAGCACCACACTACCATGCAGTCCATGGTTGGGGGGTTGGCCAAATTTCGTGCAACTTTTCATGCCAGATGCGAGTGCGGACCTGAATGCCACGCGTGCGATCATGGTAGCCAGCTCGACGTGGGGTCGTCCGTGCCCACATGTTCCATTTTCAAAGCCACTCACACGACAGAGTGGGTGAACAAGTTTACTTGTGAGGTGGAGGGGATGAGGGAGGGGGGAGGTTCGAGGTCGTCTGTGGGGTCGTCGCGGCCGCAGGTTCAGCCTTTTCAGGGCGAACTTGAGGATCTGCCCATGCATGGGAGGGTGCTGGACGACGAGGAAGGGGTGCCCGATCATGACCTGGGCGAGGAGTTGGGGGTTTGCTCGATCCGGCGTAAGGCTTGTGTGTTGGGCACTTGCCGGGCTCCCAAGTGTGGAATTCGGAACTTTATGTTATGCGAACGGGAGGAGGCTTCCAACCACCTGATTTCATGGACCAGATACGAGATGCAGGATGTGCCGCCGGGTGCGGTTCTTGGGCCAGAGGTAATTTTTAGTGGAGTGGTTGCGCCCCAAGGCGTTTCTTTTGCAATGTTTCCTGAGGTTCTTGGGCCAGAGGTAATTTTTAGTGGAGTGGTTGCGCCCCAAGGCGTTTCTTTTTCAATTTTTCCTGAGGTCCTGTCTTTTTTCTTCCTACAGGTCATTGGTGGGTCGAAGTTGATGTCTTTTCTGTTTGTGCACATTGCGCATATGCAGGACGACTGTGACGAGATCGCAAAGGCTGGTGGGCAGCGATTGACGCAAGTCGACGTCAAGTCCACACCAACGGAGCTAAAGGAGGCGATTGTGGACAAGTGGCCGGACTTCATCCAGCATTGCTTCAACGCGTGGTGGCAAGCGGACGCCTCCAAGGAATGTCTCTCAAGGATGCGGGTGGGGGACCTTGTATGCCACACAGATTACGCCGAGAACTACCAGTCTTACACCTATCACAATCTCCAAGCACAGTATTGGCATCCAGTCACATTTGTCCTTATGCCCTGGATCGTGCGCTACTTGGATCCAGCGTCGGGAAAGGTCGTGAGAAGGGAGTTTCACTTCATCGGACAGGGCGGAATGAAAAGGGACGGGCGGGCCCTCCGTTTTGCTATCCTCAAAATCCTGGCGACACTACGGTCAGAAGGGGTAGAGGTGAAGCGCTTCATTGGGTGGTCGGACAATTGCTCCATGCAGTTCAAGTCAAGGAATGTGATCGCGGAAGTGGCCCGGCTGCTGACGGAGGATCCGCACCTGGAGTCATTTGAGTGGAATTACTTTGGGGAGCAGCACGGAAAGGGGGAGGTGGATGGAGCTGGTGGGACTGTGAAGTGCATGTTGAGGAGGTGGCACATCAGGGAAGAGAACCAGGACAAACAGACGGCCGCCCAGTTGGTGGAGAATCTGGCGTCGGGGGCGGTGGGCGGAGTTAACGCCAAGCGCGTTGGCGTGATCCTGATTCGGCATATCTCTGCGATTCCAGCGGCACCGGAACGAGTTCATTCCGACGAGTATCAAGAAAGTTATGGCGTTCCGACTTCCCGGTCGCGCGCGAGCGCGAGCCGGCTGTTCTTCTAAGTCGGACGTGAATATTTGCCGACGACATATGGGGTCGACAGTAATTCCTGGGCTGACAGGAATTAGGTGCTGTACCTACGACGGTATTGGATTAATACGTCGTACGCAGGAAATAGGAACCTTAACCTGTGGTCTGTTGGTACCGCAGGCTTAGTCCTGGGCTTCTAGGTGCAGATGCAATAGTCACTGTGGACTGTGCTCTGTGGTCACTGTGCCTGTATGGCAGACCTACTGTATAGGAGCTGGGCGCTGTACAGGTAGTGAATACTGTACCGGGGGTGTTATTACTGAGCAGGCCTCCTAGGCTGCTCAGGACTAGCAAGCACAGTGCACAAGTATATAAACAATAGGCCAGTGCCAAATGGGCATCTCTTGCGAGCCCGCCTCACGTGTTGTGCCTTGACTTGGCAAGCGCGTGTACAAGCCTCAAGTGTGTGAGCGCTGTAAACATTATCCGATTTAACAAAGCTCCGTTTCCAACCATATTCACACATTGCTGCATTGCAACCATATCCTTCACATTGCGTGTGCGAAGAACGTTAACTCAAATTACAACCAGTCTCAGCGGAACGGCCAGGAGGGTCGTTGCCGGTTGCGGTGTGCAGCGTTGACGACGAGAGGAGCTCGTCCGGTGGTGAATGGTGCAGGAGGAACAACGGCAGCAGGATTTCCGGTTTCGGCAGTCTGCTGGGGGTTCGATTTCTCCTGAATTACGCCGTGTCGTTCGGGATCTATCTTTGTTGCTTGCAGATCGTCCGCCTGTAAATCGCAGCTTCGTGCAATTCGTCGACGACCAGGTCGAAGATTGGGAGCGAATTCTGCGACACGTACAAACCATCGTCATTCCGGAGCACCGGAGCATCGACGACCTTGAGCAGGAGCTTCACGGGTTGGTCGGCATCCAGACGGTGATTACTGCAGTAGCAGAGCGAGTGCGGACGGAGTTGGCAGCAAGGCGAGGCGAGGTTGCGGAGGCAGCTGGCGCAGGGCGACACGAGTTTGTGCCGACAGTAGCGGGCGCGGGAGTACCACGTGCTTTCGCAGGCGGCATCGGCGACGAGGGTGTTGCAGCGGGCCAGTTAGGCGTGAACGACGCGGAGCGGAGCATCACAGGCGGCTTGCAGAGGTCGGGGCGACAGCGGAAGCCATCGCCGGAGGACAGCGCGCGACAAGAGTCGGCAGGTTTCCAGAGCGAGTAAGAGTTCCTTTTCAGGAGCTGCCCCCGCCCCTTCGCGTTCGTGTGACGCGTTGGGAGGAGTTTGCACCTCTTGGGTACGATAGTGACCTTGAGGTAGGAGCAGGGGGTGTCGCTGGGCTAGGCGACGAGGCACTTGGCGACCACGAGGTGCCAACGTACAATCCGCGAGGTGCCAACGACGGGTTGTCACCTGTCTACTTTACCAACGGTGACGATTCAGTCATCGCGGGCCGACAGCGGGTCGACGACGGCGCAGCAGGTAGCAGGGTACCAGAGCTGATTGTGGTGAGCGACAGCGACGACGACAGCGACAAGGAGAACCAGGACGCGCCTGGGGCCAGCCGTGGTGGTCTTGCCTGAGTGGTAACACTTGGCACTTTCCTTTCTTGTTCAGTAGCTTATATTGCTTTAATTGCTGCTTGGCCACTTGGCTGGCTGTAGCAGATCTGAACAGAGGCCATCATGGAGGATGGAGCTATCAACCAACAAGCGGGCTTTATGGGCTTCGGCGGCGCGGCGCTGGGCTGGATGGACGAGATGGACGCGATGGACGCGGTGGACGCGATGGACGCGGGGACGGCCAGGCGCTGGGAGACCAGGCTGAGGTGCCAGATAATCAGAGCCAAGGATCGCAGGGCGGGCAGCACGCGCCAGCCGCAGATCAAGCGGCGCCTAAGCGACCAACCGTTGCTGAGGGGTACGCGGTGCTAGGCCAGTTTCAGTCCATCAAGGACAATTGGCAGCCCCGGGATGCTGAGAGGATGTTAGAGGACATGAACTTGTACACGGAGATATACAACGGTGACAAGCTTCGCATCCTGGCGTCTAGTGCCTACATACGGCAGTCGGCGAGGCGGCTGTTCAAGTTTGTTCGGGAGCGACACGCGGCGGGGGACACCTGGACGGCGTTTATGACGCGACTCAGGTCGTTCCTGAGTGACAAGAGGACCATAGATGGGTCCCACCTGAAGCAAGAATACCTGGACTACAAGCCCATCAAGGGGCAACTAGTGGTCCACGCCTTTGAAGACTTCGTCAAGCTGAGGGAGGACGCCATGGCCAAGGGCTTCTTCGTCGCAGATCGGATGGCCATGGGCGACTTTCTCAAGTCGCTGCAGCTGGATCCGGTCACCATGGATAATGTGACCATCCACATGCGACAGGTCCATGGCTGGGCAGCCATGACGGACCAGTTGTATGAGTGTTTCAGCGGCAAGTACGTGGGTGGTAAGCGCCCTCGTCAGGGTGATGAGGAGGCCACTGAACCCACGGTTAAGTCCATGAGGGGATCGGGCCACGGGGGCCCAGCGCCTCGAGAGGGCCTGAGACCTCTTCAAGGGGTCGAGGAAGGTCCAGGAGGGGGCGTGACAGAAGGGCTGGACGGGGGACCCCGCCGAAGTCGGGACATCCACAGTCCCAGTTTGACTTCAAGAGGGTGGGTGGTCCTCCCAAGGCTGGGCCCAGCAGTGGGACCTCACGGGACATCAGTCAGGTGGAATGTTATTTCTGCCAGGGGAAGGGTCACTTCAGGAATGAGTGTCCCTCGTACCTGAGGCAGGAAGGTCAGAGCAAGCCAGCTCAGGGTGGCAGCAAGGACAAGGCTGGTCCATCCCAGGACAAGGGCAAGGGCAAGGCTGCTGATCATTGACTTGAGCCTGCACACATCCCTGAACCCTGGAGGGTGCCCCCAGGGGTGTGTAATGAAGCTGCTAGTGACAGCAGTGAGGGGCAGCCCCATGCTCTAGTGAAAGAGCCTATTGGACACGATGGGGCAAGCTTGGTTACCACAGAGAGTATGCCAGCTGTAGCTGCAGTGGTTACTCGCCAACGTGCCCGCCATGGCGGTGCTGAGCCTGAGGTAGGACCTGGTGATGTGGACCCAGGTGGATCTCAGAAGCATTCTGACCGTGCAGGACTGGCACAGGATGGTCAGGATGAGGATAGGGCTGGAGACAGTCTGACAGGCACGACCCTGGTGCCTCCTGTACATAAGGGATCTGTACATACCTTGAGTGCTAATAATGACAATAAAAGGTTTTCTCTCTTGTATGACATTGCCTCAAGGTTGCATACCATGTTTGGCCATGCAGCTCAGTCTTTGCAAGTTGCTAGACGGCTGGGAGGAAGTGAGTTGTACTCCATCTGCCAACAGGTTGCTCAAGCTTGCAAGTGCAGGCTAGTTGCTAGAAAGCCCAAGCAGTCTCATGCCAGGACTCCTATTTTGCAGCCAGGCCATGTGCAGGTAGATATTCAGAGAATCAGGGGTTTGAAGCTGCTGGTGGCAGTGGACAGATATACCAAGTACAAGACCCTAGAGATCCTGCCTGACATGGAGAAGCCTACATTGATTGCTGCTCTGAAGTTGACAAGGAGCAGGTACCCTGGGTTGGAGTTGTTGCAGTGTGACATTCAGTTTGAGTGCTGTGAGAACCTGCCAGAGTTTCCAGAGTTGCTGATTACACCCAGGGAGAGCCACGGCCAGCAAGGGGTGGTGGAGAGAGCCATCCAAGAGATCAAGACTGTGCTGCTGGTGGAGAGGATTCCAAGGACGTCATCTGCCATTGTGACATCTGCATGGCTACGTTCTGTGGAGGACAGGCTGAACCTGAGGACTCCCATGTTCTTTGGTGACATTGCCATCAATCCTCTTATGCTGCATACCAGGATGCTGCCAGCTGATGCTGAGCAGGCATGGAAGGAGAAGCTAGAGGCCAAGTTCCTCAAGCTGAGGCAGAAAGACAAGGGCTGGAGTGTCCTAGAACCTAACGTTGGACAACAGGTTGTTGTGTGGAAGGAACCAAGCTTTCCAGGGAAACGTGGCAGCTGGCATGATGGGGTGGTGACCCGAGTAGAAGCCGCTGGCCATAAGTGCTGGGTGGCCATTGATGGCTCCCAAGCAGTGCACCGTCTGTCCTGGTCAAAGATCCGTCCCCGGGGAGGTAATCAAGGAGACCTCTTCCAGGTGCCCGCTGGTGTACAAGGCGGGGGTGACGTGGAGCTTCCTGATCAGGGTGCTACAGCTGTATCGAGCCCTCAGGGTGACCCTGGCCCGGCCCCTGGGGTACCTTCACATACGGTGGTTGGGCAAGCAGGCGGACAGGCTGCACCTCCGGAACGGCCCGACACCAGGCCTAGGGGTGTGCGTCTATCAGATATTGTACAGGCTTTGCAAAGAGCCAAGAAGGAGCCTAAGGTGTCCAAGCTTGTCCAGTTGGATGAACCTGAGGTAGCTGCCATGGAGATAGATACCAATGCACAGGTTTCTGTCATGGGACCTCAGCATACAGGAGAACTGCTGGTCGGAGAACCAAGTTGCCCCTGGGTGTCTGATTTCAGTGGTAGGACGCATCTAAGGGTGTTGGGAGAGGTTACTGCCCCTGTCATGGGTGTGGATGTGACCTTCCTTGTCCTAGAGGACTATGATGGCCCTGTGATTTTGGGTCAGAATTTTCTGGGCAATCCTGGGATTTCTATCAGAGCTACAGCTCTGAGAAGAGATGGCTGGGGGATGATTCCCCTAGAAAATTTCAGGACAACATTTCCAGTCAGGTGCAGGGCCAAGCCGGTCAAGGGTGTAAAATGGGATGAAGGGGAGGTGCCCCCAGCGGCCAGTTTGGTGATTCCAGCTGTGTTGCACCCCAGCAGTATTGGCATAACTCACAGGAGCCTTGCTGCACACTCTCCTTTGACATATGACCAGCTGGTCCAAGAGATGAGCTCGCCTACTTTGTTTGAGGCTTGGAAGCTCGCCTTCTCCAAGGCATTGGAGGAGTGGTTGCAGTTTGAGTGTGCTGCACCAACAGACAGACGTCCCCCAGCATCAAGGAAGCTTGCTTTGAGATTTGTGCTGAAGAGGAAGGTTGTGGATGAGGTATCAGTGCCCCATGTCAGGCCTGTCCTGAATGAGTATCACGGCACGGGGAGTCTGCCAGGAGAGGAGCTATACACGCCAGGGATGCTACACGACACATGGAGAATTTTGCTATGTCTCTACGTGGGGTTGCTGAACAGGGGAGCAGCTATGTCATCAGTGCTGCTGGACTTCAAGAGGGCATTTTTAAAATCTGATCCAGAAGTGGCCAGGAGGGTGTGGAAGCAGGATGAGCCTTACTGTGTTGAGGTGCCTGCCATCTGGAAGCTGGAGCTGCATCAACAATTCCTGGTTATTCTGAAGGGCCTGGAAGGACTCAGGTCGAGCCCAATCATCTGGAGACTCACGCTGCAGGAAGCTCTGATCAGTGAGTGTGGCTTGAGAGTGTCTTCAGTTGATCCCTGTTTGCTGCTGGCCCAATGGGAGGGTCTGCCAGTGTATGCTAGTTTGCATGGAGATGATCTGCATTTGCTAGCCCCCACGACCTGGCTGAAGAAGTTTATTCCTGTCATCAGTGGCAAGTTTTCACTGGGCAAGGAGCTGTGGCAGGAGCCCAACAAGCCTGTAGTGTTCTGTGGAATGCAGGCTACCCTGTTCAGGAGGGACGGGGAGTGGAGTATCAGGCTTCAGGCTGGAGGAGATTATAAACAGACCATTGTGAAGGCCTTGCCAGAGAAGATCACCCAGGCTGCAGGACCTGAGTTGAGAGGCATGTGGGCCTGGTTTGCCAGCATCTGTGGTCCGTCTTTGATGGTCCATAGCAGAATGCCTGATGAGGTGCTTGAGGATGAGAAGCCTCGAGTCATAGCCCGGTTGGTGGAGAGTACCCCTGATCTGATTTTGTCTGGGATTGACTTTGCCCAGCCTATCACCTTGGAGATCTTTGTTGACAGTTCCATGGATGCTCGCCAGGTTACCAAGGTCAGGGGGAGATCTGCTGCTCTGTTTGCTTTTTATCAGAGCAGGGCAAGTTTGTTCAGCTGGTACAGCAGACTGCAGAAGAGGGTCTGTATCAGTTCAGATGTGGCAGAATGCAGGGCCATATGCGAGGGGATCCAGTCCAGCCTGTACATAAAGGAGTTAATGCTGGAGCTGGCTTCAGTTACCCCTTGGACCTTGCAGATGGAGACGTTGTTGCTAACAGACAGCATGGGTATGGTCCAGTTTGTTCACAAGCAGCTGGCCAGGAGCCGGGACCTGGATTATTTGTTGCTGAAGGAGTTGGCCAGTTTGGTTGACTTGAAGCATATCCCTGGCGAGGAGAACCCTGCTGATGCATTGACAAAGCTGCCACACAAGGCCCCAGCCCAGTACAATGTACTGAGGAAGCTCATGAATGCTGACTGTCAAGTCGGTCTATCTGTCTAAAAGCTGAGAGCTGGGTGCTTAAGTCTCTGGATATCAGGCTGGGAGCTTGATTGTACATAATCCTGAGCACACCTTGAGGGGTGAGACATGTCTCTGGTGTGGGAATGTCTGACATTGTCTCTGATGGAGAGATGTCTATCTGGGGTTTTCATCTCAGTCTGAGGTTTCCCCAGATCTGTGGTTTGTGGGCGGGGTTCGATTCCCTGGTGCCGTCTTAAGGCGGAGTTTCACGGACTGGCTGACCCATCCACCATGCTGGTGAGGTGGCGACAGGTCCCCTGATTTTCCACGGTTGGAACGAGTATGGGAGCTTGTGTTTTGCATGTGCTTCGCGTAGATGTTGTGTCTGGTTCGATAAGGGGCAGCAGACCGGCGCCGACTCCCGTCTGGGGGTCAGCAATGTTTTCTGATGAGCTGTTGTGGGTGATCTGTGGGGTTTCGCCTAAGGTCCTGAAGGTTGTACATACTTCTCAAGTTCTTAACTGAACACCTATGGGCTGCCACAGTTGGCCAACCTCTTGTACATGGGTAACACAACGAGCCTCCCGTGAAGGGATAGGGACTCATTGTAATTTGTTTGTGCTCCTGAGCCAGTATGGGTGCTATGTACATATAATAAGGAATCCAAGCTGACTGTCATGCCCAGCGGGTTGTGACTTGTAGTCTGGGGAGGATATCCAGTACCCATTGTGTGTGTTTGTATGTAGACTTGTGTGAGCTGCTACAGCTCAAGAAAAGAAAGGATTGGAGTTAACGCCAAGCGCATTGGCGTGATCCTGATTCGGCATATCTCTGCGATTCCAGCGGCACCGGAACGAGTTCATTCCGACAAGTATCAAGAAAGTTATGGCGTTCCGACTTCCCGGTCGCGCGCGAGCGCGAGCCGGCTGTTCTTCTAAGTCGGACGTGAATATTTGCCGACGACATATGGGGTCGACAGTAATTCCTGGGCTGACAGGAATTAGGTGCTGTACCTACGACGGTATTGGATTAATACGTCGTACGCAGGAAATAGGAACCTTAACCTGTGGTCTGTTGGTACCGCAGGCTTAGTCCTGGACTTCTAGGTGCAGATGCAATAGTCACTGTGGACTGTGCTCTGTGGTCACTGTGCCTGTATGGCAGACCTACTGTATAGGAGCTGGGCGCTGTACAGGTAGTGAATACTGTACCGGGGGTGTTATTACTGAGCAGGCCTCCTAGGCTGCTCAGGACTAGCAAGCACAGTGCACAAGTATATAAACAATAGGCCAGTGCCAAATGGGCATCTCTTGCGAGCCCGCCTCACGTGTTGTGCCTTGACTTGGCAAGCGCGTGTACAAGCCTCAAGTGTGTGAGCGCTGTAAACATTATCCGATTTAACAAAGCTCCGTTTCCAACCATATTCACACATTGCTGCATTGCAACCATATCCTTCACATTGCGTGTGCGAAGAAAGCTTAACTGGCGGGACCACAACGACCAGGCGTAACTTCTTCGAGTTCCCCGAGGTAATTAAGTGTACAGTCCTTGTTCAGGGAATAGTTACGCCGGCCGTCGTTTCTAGGGCGTTCTTGGAGTCCTGGCGATCAGGAGTGCTTAATAAAACACAACTAGCTCGATGGTCTCGTAACTTCAACTTTCCCTTGTGCAAATCTTGTCTTCGACGCGCAGGTGCTTCCTTACAGCCCAGGGCGCGGCAAAATCAAAGGAGTGAAGAAGGCGCACTGGTGGCGCATGGACAAGTCGAATGTGACGCGCTTAATGCTGCGCCAGTATTCCTGCTATTGTGGCGGTGCGTGCGCCGAGGAAAGGTGGTGGGATTGTCGAAAGGAGTGGACCGACATGGACGGCTGGAATGTGGGAGGTGCTCGGATGAAGCTCCACAAACTGGGGGAGCCAGTGCAAAGGAACCCAAACGGACAAGGGGGGCACGCTGGGACGCGACTGAACAGACTACAGGCAGAGAGGACGATGATGGGAAGGAGACTGAAGTTGCGAGACATTTTTGCCGTCGAGTCCTACTCTGGTGATGAGTCCCACGATCCAGATCATCCATATTGGCTAGCGGAAGTCTTGCAGGAGCCTTATCAGGTGGCCGCTACTTTCGTGAGGCGAGTGGCCGACAGAAACGGCAAGGTCGATAGGGAGTTGTTCCGTAAGGGACAATGGGTGGTGGGGGTGCGCTACTGGGACAGATTTCCGGGTATGGCGACGATGTTCAAAATGGACGCCGATGCCCAACCTGAACAGCCAAACTTGGTCAATTGCTACCTGTGCATGGACGCGGGGTTCGAACACACCATTGTTGTCAACCCAGCTAACAATCGCCAGGCCATCTTGACCATTCCGACAGACGTCGAGAAACGGCTCACGAACTTGGCCAAGAAGAGACCTGTTCAGTAGGCCAGCTCGCCCGGGCTTGGTTGGACGAGGTGGACAGCCTTGAGAGCACGTGCTTCGTTGTGAGCACTTGCCTTTCAGCCGTGATTTGCAAACGAGTTCCTTGTCCTGAATTGTAAAGCTCGATTCATGCTCTTTTAAGGAAGTGTATAATATTATCCAGATCATGTATATATTTAGATCTAGACCTGAGTTCAAATAACATTTCTTAGAGGGCTGAGATGCGCGAGGTCCAGCATACATGTATATATCCATGGAGACATGTTACAAACTCAAATGTTTCATTGTACGTACCACGAGCTCGTCGACGGGGGTATCCCATGTAATGTATGATTTATGAATTAATTAATCGCTTAATTGTACAATGTAAATGGATCATGAACTTGTCAAGTGGCCTAATTTGGTTTATTTGGTTCATCATTTATTGATCTCAATCATTCTTAATTGAATCTCGAGCAATAGCAATCGTGAAGCAGATCCTAATCATGTGATTCGCATAACATTTGAGAATAGGCAACAAGTGCTACTTTGAGGAATGCGGGGTTGGTCAGGTTATTATAGAGCTAGAGCTACAAACGGCACATATATTGCAAACTTAAAACTTTGCGCTCCAGGCATGGAATTTCAAAAGTACCAAAATTGGAGCAGTAGATGTTGGGGACGCCCTGCTCTTCCGCTCCAGTGCATGGTCCTTGGCAACCAAAGGCAAGCCTACATTGATATGAGCAAGGAGCTTGACGCGTGGCTAACCGCTCTTGTACGCAACCAGCAAGCCCCGGAGGGGCTGCCACCGGCTTAAACTTTCGGGGACGCTCCGCAGCGCCACCCCTACGGATCTTTAAGCCTGGGCTTTATTCGCCTACGGTTGGGACAGTGTTTATTCGTGTTTATATATTTTGGGAGAACTGTTTTTTCATATGTTACAATAGATGACAAGTGGCTGGGAACATTGTTAGCCTCGGTAGTGACAAATTTTAGTATATTTCCCGCGTCGAAATGGCGAGTATTTTATTTAATTTGTACAATAATTTATTCGAATTACAAATTTATAATTTGGTTTGACCTAAAAATCATGTCGTCACTCAAATATGTAGTTGCTCGGTAGGACTTTCCGTCCTTTGTTTTCTGCAAATTGGTTCGTACTAATTTCGAATGTCACAACAATGTTACTGTACTAAGGCCTCTTTGGTAGATGTCTTAAATCACAAATTCGCTCCGGAAGTGCCAAAGTACCTTGCTTGTAACCGGACTAGTTACGAATTGTGATTGGAAGGTTGTCCCCTACAACCACAAGGAATAGAGGGGACGCTCCGCAGCGCCACCCATACGACAGTCCGGACCGGGCTTTGCTGAAATAATTTTCTCACTCGCAACTTAGCCATCAAATTCACTTTTACGATGGAGCGTGCCAATTTTTTTGGTTCGCAGCATACATATGTGCATGTCGATAAAAAGGAGCATGCGGCCAACATGTTTGTTGAAATCGACTCCCCCCCCCACGACTTCCCACGCTCCCTGCGGGGACCGTTTGGAGGTTGGGGTTCAGGTGTCATTGCGTTCGGAAACGGGATGATCGACCTGATGCCCCCAGATTCAGATTTGGCGCCTGCCCCCCGTGTTCCGGGTAAGGCCAGGGTGGTGCAATGCCTCCAGAAGGAGGGCACGGAAATTTCGCCCTATGTCTCGACTGTGCGCCTCCGGGCTGAGGCCCAGCATGAGTTCTTGAATGCGGCGGAAATAGGTGGGGCCGTATGGGCCCCCAAACAATTTTCCAACGAGCCTCCAAATTTCGGGGGGACTTGTACAAGGGAGCGTACAAGTTTCGTGACATTGAGATCGATGGATGGGGGTCGTTTCTCCAGGAAAAGTGAATGCCGGTCCCATTTGGCAAATATAATCGATGATTAATTCCATGCAACATTTTGCGTTGGTCAAATGTGTAAATTTGCATTATTAATCGATTCAATAAAATTATGGGGGTGGGTATACCCACCATTTGATGGTTGAAAGTACTACTAGCTTCGTCGATTAACTCTTCTCAACATGGTCCTCTAGTCGACTAGGAATGTACCAATCCATCAGGGTATCGAGAAACTTGTTATGCCGAAACACTCCGGTCGAAAATTTCGTGCCACCTGCAGGCAATCAAAAAGCGCACGCGGACCGACGGAAAAGAGTAGTTAGTTACGAAATTAAAAAAACGACAAAAAGTGTCACACGCGGCCCGGCGGGAAAGAGTAGTTTGTTACGAAGTTAAAAAAACGACGAAAAGTGTCACACTTTTCGGAACATTCGAAGTGGGCCCGGCCAGCTGTCTCACTAAATCTAGTTGCATTCAATCCATCTAGCTACTATCTTGTTGTCGCACTTGGAATAGGAGCCAGCATCAACGAAACATCGGCCGGTCTCGCTGAGTGCTCCGTATGTATGGGCCAAGTGAGGTAACTAGTCTCCTTATGTACATGCCAGGGGCCCTGTGGGACTGTGTGGGATGTCCATCCTTCCATGAGGCCAACATCATCGGAAACCTGCGGCAGCACTAGGCACCCGGCACGGGATAAACAGTCCCAGCGATTCCTAGAACCGTAACAAGCTCTGACCTGACTCTGGTACTAGCCAGGGGCATGACTCGTCCCAAATCTAAAAGAGATCCACCCCACACATCAACACAGGGAAATATATCACAGCACCCCGTATCCATGGGAACACAAGCCTGAACCAACCTAGGCTTGGCAGGATGACGTCCATGAGACGACCAGCACAGGCCTGAAATCGAGAAGATCCGGACCACACAAGCTTGAGCCTGCCATGGTCTCGTCATATGTTTGCCTGCCACTGTTTGTCAGATCATATGACTCCATTCCCGACGCGGAAAATGTGCAGACCCTCTCTCCAGATGTCCTCTCCCCCCCCCCCTCCCTCTCGTGACTGGATTCCAGATGACAAAGACAAGATACAACATCGCAAGGTCGGTTGTCTCCCTCGACATCCTCCCAAACTGTATACCTATCACATGGCTGCGCCGCCCCCCCCCGGCGATGCCACCCCAACGAGCTCCCTCCCGGCTGCTAGCGCTGCCACCCCCGCCGAGAGCGCCCCTGTGGACAGCGACAGCGCGCCCAAGGTGGCCTTGTCCCTGGGATCCCTGCCCTCCTCGGCGTGCCGCCGGTCCTGTTCCGCGGACGCCAGCACGAGCGTCTCCAACGAAACCCCATCGGTGTCGATCAGCTTCGCCAGCTCAGCGTCGCTGAACTCGTGGATCTTGACGCGGATGGCCGCCGCCGCATAGGCGCGCTCCTCAGGCATGGTACGGGTGACGGTGATCAGCGCCGAGGGGGGGAGTCTGCTAATCATGGCCTGCTTCTGGCATTCGCCCTCGGGGGGCTGGGGTGGGGGGGCTTGCGGGCTCGGTTCTAATGATAGCCGCGGTCGTTTCAAGGATGTCTCGGAGGGTGACAGGGAGGCGATGCCTCCGGGTTCGGGGGTTTGGGTTGTGTTCTGGGAGAGGGAGTTGACGGTTGTCAAAAAAAGCAAGGGAGCAGGAAGAAAAAAAGGATTATTTGAGGGAAAATGTACCATTACAACATGGTGACGATAGACCTATGGCACTACCGGCAACGCCTATACACATATTCCGCCACCCCATACAGAAACTTGACTAAGGCTCGAAGGTCACGATAGTCATCGAGCTATCTTGGGAAAAGCCGAAATGCAAAATCGAAATCTACTTTGCATGCTCCATACCAGGCGTTGCTGTTTTGTCGCCGACGTCAAACCGTTTGCAACCAAGGACGCGTGTCTTGAATACGAGCCTTTGACGCCCAGCGAGTTCAGGGAACCGTTGCTCCACAACGCTTGCTCGCGCAGATTCCCGCCTACTCTTGTCAGCTTATGCTTGGAGCCCGACAGCCCGCTAAAATGCAGAAGCAGTCGTGTCGTGACCCTGCATATCTCACAATTGCAGGTGTACCCCGCTGGCGTAGGTGGACAAATGTCCGCTTTGTTGCCATCCTTGAACCGGGCACAAAATGTGGCGCTATGGAGGTCCGTCTTGTCCGTGGCCACACGTTTCCTGCTGAAGAGTGTTTGGTTAAATACCTCTCTAAATCGAGGCACGTGCCCATTGCCATCGAGCGAAGCATCGAATCTCTTTTGTAATAAACTAACTAGTTGGGATTCGGAAAAGGCAACAATTGGTACATCCCCGGCCGGCAACGCCGACTCCTCGTCGCTGCCACTTCCCGCCTGCTTGTCGGGTTTCGAAAGAGCCGCACTGGGCGAGGATGCTGTCGTTATTGATGTCGAGATGGGGGTTGGAATAATTGTAGTGATGGCCGTCGTGGTGACGGTCAATTCGCCCGGCTTGTCCATAGAAAAAAAAATATTAATTTAAACGCTCCCCGGCCCGTTTGCGTGCCTCCATTATTTAGTGCGGTCGGGAGTGCGGTCGAGGGCGACCTTCGTCTCGGCAGACTGCCACGAGCAGGACTCGCGCCGCGCCACTATTCCCGCACAACCGCGCGCAAGGTCAGTTCGATCGCGGGACGTCAGGAGTCAGGACGTCAGGACCCACCACGTGTCAAACGTCTTGTCTCTTCGACTGTCTTCGACCCCTGGATGCATGCGGGCGGGGTACTCAGGTCGATGGGCTACGTACTTTGGAGTCTTGGACTGACAATTATTACTGACTGAAATGAAGTGATGTGAAAGGGGTACTGTTGTGATGCAGAAGACGTGCTAATAATTAATTAACAACAAGTAGTGTACGACGTAGACAACATTTCACAAGCAATCACAGTAACTAAGGTTTGATTGTAGACGTGGATGTCCTACGAATCATACGATCACACCCCGCCCTGCAATTCCGGGAAGTCGGGAAGGGAGAAGGCACGCAAGCCTGGGTGGCGTTGACATTCAATCCGATGCAGGCAGGGCAGGCAGGTAGTACACACTGGCATGGAAAATATCTTTGAATGATGGGACACTTACTGGGCAACTAGTACAGGTAGTTCCATTCCGATCCGCATTCCGCCGATTGCAACGTTGTGGCGCTTCGTGTCGATTTGAGCCAAGGGACGGAGGGGCGTGAGGCTTCGCGTCAACCCCAGGAGGAAAAAGAAGATTTTCGCGGAGAAAGGGAGAAGAAGAAAAGAAGGCACAGGTATAAGAAAAGACCTCCTCATTACAAAGAATAAAGTATAATGCTCGTTTCCATGCTGCTCCCGATGCACCAGGCGGCGGCCATGCCCTTCTTGGCGTCCCCGAGGTCGCCACCGCTCCATGCACATTCGGGTCCTATCTTTCCGCCGACCTCTCTCCGTGCTCCATTTCTGTCCACTCCACCACCCCTCCGACGCTCGACGCTCTGCGTCCCCCCTACGCGGCGCCGGTCAATCCGCCGGCCAATCCGCCGGCCAATCCGCCGGCCAACCCACCCTCTGGCAACAGTACTGGCAATGCTGGTCAAGGTAGGCACAACTATTCCTGGTCTGTCGCTTTTCTAATCCAGGATTGGCGAAATTCAACGGTTCACGTTGTAGTTCCTCAATCTGCCATGCAACTGCGACACGGCGTGTCGCCATATTGTGACACCTTTGTGCTGCTGAGTGTGTTGATTACCACAGCCTGAAGCCTAGCCTGAAAAAGGAATTTTCGAAATTCCAGTAAATAAACAAACGCATAATGCTCTCCCTTCCTACATGGATGCGCAGGGAACCAAGGCTCTTCAGGCGCAAAAAGCACGCCTATGACTCCGACGGTGGGTTACTTGAACCCAGGAACCTTCTCGCCAATTATGGCATACTAGTATGCCAGGTGTCCTGCCTGATCTTGCATGTCTGCCTCATGCTTCCCCATGCAATGCAGGGCTGGGGCATGGTACAGACGCACTTTGTCTTGCTTTTGTGTTTATTATGTTATGAGAATGGTATCCTGCCCTATGACATATGTCCCAGCGCAAGTACGTCCTTACTTGCCACCTCAAGCCTGGATCTATATCATTTAATTATAATCCAGCTAGCTCAATCATGTCATCAATCAGCATCCTCAAGGCCATGTCGTAGCATCCCAAGGACAGCAACTACAGCAACTGCTGGCTGGGAAATTGTATTGACGGGCAAGTCTACTAGAGAGGGCGCATGGCTGGGGAAATAGAGGGGGGAGGGGCGGGGGGCCATGGAGGGGAGAGCTAGAGTGGGGCCGCACACGCATGAGCTTGATGTAAGATTCTCTCATTTCTGTTATGATGTGTGGGTCATGTGCAGGGTTTAGTTGTGTTGCCTATCTCATCCCCGTGTGAAGTAATTATTTGATATCATGCCCCTAATTCATGCACAGGATGCGGCTCGCATCCAGTCTTCGGAAGCCAAGTCCCACGGTGGCAAGGTCTCCTCGGGCAGCTTTGCCTCCCGAGCGCAGTCGGCGGCGGCAAGGAACGCCAACCAGGGCAACACGGGCAAGAAGTAGCCCACTGCCCGGGATTGCTAAAGTCTGATCTTGATTATGATGCATTTCATTGCATGCATGCCATGTACGTGACGCAGTTTTCATGATGATGCCATGTACATATATCTTTGGTGGCAGGTAGTAGTGAAGGAGACCACCCCCAAGCCAGTGGGGTCTCCCCGTGTGACCACATTTGGCATTTAGAGTGAGGCGGTGGCCGGTGGTGGAGAGAAGGGGGAGCTCGGCAGCCAGCGCCTGCCTCCCATGGCTGCCACATCTGCAGCGAGGGGGGTCACGTGCCTCGAAGGCCTCCTTAGGCGGAGGGAGCGGAAGGTGGCTCCGGTCACGGCGGTGGTGGGGGTGCCAGGGTGGGGAGCCCTTCTTATATATATATCTATTTTATTCTTGCTTTGACATTAACTAATTAATAAGCACGTGACTGCGTCACGTGGGTGCCAATACAGAGTAAAGGAATTAACCTTCAACCCTATATACACAGCCAGAAGGAGGGAGGGCGCCCTAGCTTCTCTCACTGCCGCAGGTGGGCAGGCCACAGAGCGCTCTCTCCACGGCATGGCTTTGACATGGCTCTGTATATAGGTTTATAGCTGGGCGTTTGCTTTGGTTTGAGTGATTTCACTCTGCTGTACAAGTAATCGGGGTTCTCTGAACATAGTTTCTTTATAGTGATACGGAAGGGGAGCCGCTGATGCTAGGTGAAATAGAGCTGGGTGATGTGATCGTAATAAGGTTGATTAGGCTTCTAGTGTACGAGTATTACGGAAGATATGGCCTAATTGTTGCGGCCCATACCTTGACGGTGTGCTGAGTACCTTGACGACGGATTTTTGCGTCTAGGTTCTCCTAGCAGATCTGTGATTGCGGACGGGTTTGCAACAGGCAATATCTGAAGTAAAACTTGACGGCTAAAACTGTTTAGAGGCCGTTGCCGGATCTGGCCGTTGGTAGAGAGCCGTTGGCCTTGAAACACGATAAAAGCTTGCTCACCTAGCTCATGGCGGTCTCTTTTGTTTTAACGAAGGCGGCGACAGGGGTCAGGGGCAGCGTAGCTGACGCCCAGAATTCCTTTCTGCAAAGCGGCTGGGATGCCGAAGCCCGGGCGGAAGCCAGGTTCGACAGGTGCTGGGAAGCAATTACCGAAAGCTAATCCCGAGGTGCCGACAGCTACTAAACAGACGGGAAAGGGCCGACTAGGCTGGCCGACGCAGAAGAAAAGGCTCCATCAGGAGCTCTCCACTTGCTCGGGCCTGCCTGAAGTGTGCGCTGCCTTTGAGGCGGTCCTCGGGACCGACTGGGTAACTACTGTCAGCCGGTGGTCTGCGGCCCAGCTGGAGTCCGTCGTTGGACTGCTGGTCGACCACGTGGACGGGCCTGAAATTCTGGCAGCAGCGGACCCAAACGAAGCGCTAGTGGCAGCCCTCCAAAGCGCCCGGGACTTGGCGGACTCGGACGAAGAGGAGATGCAGCCACCACGCCGGCCCACGAAAGGGGCGAAAAAGGGGACGAAAAAAGTCGGAAGCCCAGCCCCGAGCAAGGGAAAGGCCGCGGGGGATGTGAGGGAGCAGCTCTTGGAGCTGGCGGCTATTATTGGCAAGCAGGGGCAGGCGGGCAAAGAAGAGGAGGAGGAGGAGGAGTCCGAGGAAGAGGATTTCCTGACGAAATTGAAGGATGCGCTGGCCGGGGCAGATGGGGCTTCCAGGAAGCCGAAAAAGACCAAAGGGGTGACGCTGCCCACTCGAGCACAAGTGGTGAATTGGAGGGTGCAAGAGAGAGTGCTCCCCGAGGTGCTCGAGGATGCCAACGACAATGGAGGGGGGATAAAGAGTTGGATCATGGCTACTCGCCAAGGGGGGTGGAGGAACCAGGAAAGCAGGAAGGTGGTCATGAACATCGCCCTGGCCATGGACACACTCTTCAAGGAGTTGGGGCCGGCAGCCGGGGAGTTGGCTGGGGTAGAGTATCTCATGAGGGTGGTGGCAGCCATGCTCCTAGTGGAGAGCCAGGGGTCAGGAGGGTGGAAGGTGGCTGGCCACCTCCTTGCTCTCAAGGAAGATGCCTCCTTGGTGAGCAACCCGGCCATGAAGATGGCCCTGCAAAGCGCCACGATGATGGAGAAGCTGGGCAAGGCCCAGCAAACCAAGTAAACACCGAAAGGGTAAACCGCTCCCCCTTCCCACTGCCTCTTCCTACAATGCCTCTAAGCACTACGTGGGGGAGAGTGAGGTCAGCACGCAGACGCCAGCGTGCAACTCGCCGCCGCCGGACCTTCACTCTACAACACAAGGTGATTACGTGGTTGAATTGGCTATGGCACGGGGGGGCAGACCCTCCGCCTAAATCTGGAGGCGCGTGCTCCAGAGGAACGGCGGAGGCCCTGAAAAGGGTCAAGAAGCACTGCGAGTGGTACAGTCGCCGCGTAACCGGCGTTGCGACAGGCCCCGCAGAAGGAAGTGATCTAATCTATGGGAAATGTAATAAGTATGAACAACTTGTGGCGGAGCGGGTGAGTCTGCCGAAGCGCGAGGTGGCAGGAAAGGCGAAGCTGCTGGATTTGCTGGCGCTACGACCTAGTTGGCGAGAGGTGTACGCGAGCGAAGCCAACTGCATCAAGCCGGAGGTGGCTGCCAGTGCGAGGTATTGGAATGTACCTGCCCCCAGCCGAGGGTGCACCATGGCGGAGTGGGGCAAGTTGATGGGGAGGGCAGCGGACGTGGGGATGGTGGAGTTCCGAGAGACGCGGCCAAAGTGGGTAGACGGATGTTTTGGGGTGGCCAAAGGAGTGGGGGAGTTAAGGCTCATTGTGAATAAGAAGTTGGGGAACGCACTGTGGGTGGACCCCCCTAAGACGGTGTTACCCCACCTGGGCATATACTCGGAGGTCTATATCAAGGGTCGGTGCTACACGGCCAAGAGCGATCTGGTCTCGTATTACTATACCATCCAAGTGCCGGAGTGGTGGTGGGATTATCAAGGGCTACCTGATGTGTGGTCCACCGATGTCGGGCTGCCGGGGCGGCGGAGGAGGGTGTGGCCAGTGCTGAAAGTGCTGGCCATGGGGCACTCCCACGCTGTAGCGCTAGGGGAAGCCATCCATGAGATGGTCCTCTATGCCACGGGCGCTTTGGATCCTAGACGGCAGGTGAACCGCCTCACAAGTGTAGGGGAGCTGACCGTGCTTCGGAATGCATGGGGTAACCCAACCGCCCTAGCCATCGAGTACAAGGAGGAGAGCACGAGGGAGATGCAAATCGACCTTGAGGACCCCCCTGCCCCTATGGTATCCATCACTATTGATGACCTGGTGGTCAGCAATGGGCGCACGTGCGAGGCGGTGAATCGCTTAATCGCGAGTGCTATTGAAGACGGGTACGCGCCTAACAACCTTGTGCCCTCCAAGGACAAGACGATCATGGCTAGCCCGGAGGGGGAGGACGAGCTAGAAGCTCTGGGTGTTGTTCACCGGCGGGATGGGGTGTTGGAGCCGACAGCTAAGCAGCTCACCCTTGTGGTTGCGCACACTCGTGTACTCCTCGAGAGGGGACGCGCTACCGCTGAGGCGCTGGCGGCCGTCGTGGGCCGGTGGGTGTGGCTGCAGATGCTCAGCCGCACTTGCTTGTCCATATGGCAGCAGAGTTTTAAGTTCATCAACCTCAAGGGGTGGGGCCAGCGAACGCGACCTTTGTGGCAAGGTGTGCGCGATGAGCTCGAGTGTGCCATGGCGTTGGCCCCCATGCTCCGTGTGGACCGGGGGGCTGCCCTGGCTCCGGTGGTGGTGGCCTCGGATGCGTCTAGTTTTGGGCAGGGGGTTGTCTACGCTGAGATGGCCCCAGCTGAGGTGACGGAATTAGCTCGGGCCCGGGAGGTGCGGGGTTACCCAACCCTCCTCACCCCAGGTGAGGCCATGTATGCCGGGCCTAGACCCTTGACCAAGGCCGCGGAAAAAGCCATCATCCACGGGCGATGGCGCGTCGGGATCAAGAGTCGCTGGCGCGATTCGACCATGCACATCAACGAGAAGGAAGTGCGGGCCGCTGTGAAGGGGGTGGAGCGCTCGGCCCGGAACCTCGGAACATGGGGTAAGCGGGTGGTGAGGTTAGTGGACTCCACTGCCGCTTTGGGCTGCTTGGCTAAAGGGCGTTCCTCTTCTTACCGGTTAAACAAGCAATGCCGCCGGTTGTGCGCTCTTACGTTGGTCACCGGCAGCCGCTCACAATGGGTCTGGACGCCAAGTGAGCTTCAGCCTGCGGATGGGCCTTCGCGGGGGCTTTCCATGGCTGCCTCGGTGGCCGGGTGGGTCCGCGATTTGACTCGCGAGGGTGTTCATCCCAATCCCGGGCCTCGGCTTGGCGCTAGCTACTTGACCCTTCTTGAGGGCAAGGTGAAGCCGGCTACTTTGATGGTTTACCATCGGGGTCTTAGGTCCTTTTTCGCATGGTGGGCGAGCCGGCGGGGTCGGGTTGGCAGCTTGTTGCGCGGCTTGACGATAGAGGAATACTATTGCGAGTATGTCGCTTGGGCGCACTCACGGTGTTACAGCCGCCAGTTGTGTGTCAATGCGCTTATGGGCCTGAATTTGTACTTCCCCCGGGAGGTGCGGGATTGGGCCTTGGCACGAAGTGTTTTGGCTGGCTGGCGCACGTTGGCACCCCCTCGTGCCCCCCCCCCATTCCATGGGAGGCTGCGTTTGCGCTTGCTTGTACTATGGTGCTCCAGCGGCAGCCTCGTGCGGCTATGATGGTCATCGTTATTTTCCAACAATACCTGCGGGTATCGGAGGCGCTCAACCTGTTGGTCGGCCATGTGCGCTTGCAGCCTGATGTTCGGTTGCGGGGTTCGCAGCGGGGCGCCTTGTTGTTGATGTCAGCTAAGACGGCTAAGGGGGAGGTGCAGTCTGTGGTGATCGAGGATGTCATGACTGAGACCCTCTTGCGGGCTTGTATGCGTGGCAAGGCGGCCTGGGAGCGGGTGTTCCCTTACGATTATGCCCAGTTCAGCCGGGTTTGGCATCAGGCCACGCAAGCTTTGGGGGTCGACACGGTGTTTACCATTCACGGGCTGCGGCATGGGGGGGCTACCTATGATTTTTTGCGGCAGCGCAGCATGGCTGATATTCAGCATCGGGGTCGCTGGCGCAGCAGCAAAACTGTCGCCCACTATGTGGGATTGCACCGGAGCTTGGCCCTCACCCTTCCTGACGCCCTGGTTCGGGCTATCGCCGCCTGCCCCCCGCGCATTTGGCGGAGCGTCTTTTCTCTGCCTTCCTCTTAAGTTCCCTTCATTCTTGTCTTATGCGTCCACCGGTTTTTGTTTTGCCCCTGGCTTGGGTCGCCAGGGAGGGATGTAAGGGTAAGGCTAGCCTTTTTGGACATAAAGTGTTCCCATGGGTAAGGATGGCCAGTTGAGGGCCACTTCCCGATGTGCTCTACTTATTGTTTTAATAAAGAGTCTGGTTACCCTGGAGTTCCACGGTTAATAGAATCGGGGTTCTCTGAACATAGTTTCTTTATAGTGATACGGAAGGGGAGCCGCTGATGCTAGGTGAAATAGAGCTGGGTGATGTGATCGTAATAAGGTTGATTAGGCTTCTAGTGTACGAGTATTACGGAAGATATGGCCTAATTGTTGCGGCCCATACCTTGACGGTGTGCTGAGTACCTTGACGACGGATTTTTGCGTCTAGGTTCTCCTAGCAGATCTGTGATTGCGGACGGGTTTGCAACAGGCAATATCTGAAGTAAAACTTGACGGCTAAAACTGTTTAGAGGCCGTTGCCGGATCTGGCCGTTGGTAGAGAGCCGTTGGCCTTGAAACACGATAAAAGCTTGCTCACCTAGCTCATGGCGGTCTCTTTTGTTTTCCCACCCGCCCTCCCTGTGTGTTGCCTGTTTGGGGGTAAGGCTAGCCTTTTTGGACATAAAGTGTTCCCATGGGTAAGGATGGCCAGTTGAGGGCCACTTCCCGATGTGCTCTACTTATTGTTTTAATAAAGAGTCTGGTTACCCTGGAGTTCCACGGTTAATAGAATTACAAATATTTTTAATGTATATTTTTAAAATTATAATAACTTACATCAGAGTGAAAGCACCCAATTAACGTGAATTCACACTATTTTTGGCCCGATTTCGCACGATTACAGCTAATTTCGCACAATTTCACACGATTTCAGAAAAATTCGCACGATTTCAGCGAATTTCGCCCGATTTTGCACGATTTCGCACGATGGGTCACTTTGCAGAGTGATGCTCGTCAAAAAAGTGCGAAAAACGACAAAAAGTGTCAACTTTTCGGAACATTCGAAGTGGGCCCCGCCCATGCAGGTCCGCAACGGCGCAACCCAGCGCCGGCCTACGCAGCCGGCAGCCACATCGGCTCCCTCCCTCTGCAAGGATGGCATGCATCCGAGCAGTGCTGCGGAGGAGCACGTGACCTGGCCGTTGGCCGAGAAGCTGACCTCGCTGAA
>RPFO01001190.1:0-5000 GCA_009746045.1 Mesostigma viride
GCGGGCTTCCTCTTGCACCCATCCTCTTGCCGGCCTGCGAACATTTCCAACGGAAAGTAAAAAATCCGCTTAGTTGTCGGAAAATGACATTTCTGGCGAATATTGCAAAAAATGCTTATTGTATTTCACAGACATCAATTAAATGGGCGGAGACTTACGAAGATGGCCCGCCACCTTCCAAATTGCGCTGCGTCATTTCGAAAACATCGTCTTCCCCTGCATCGCCCCCCTTCCCCCCATCAAGTTTCTTAAGTGGCCAGCCGGAGCGGCTGCTTAGTTTTTAGCGGACAAGTGTTCGAAGCGCGTCATTGGTGAACTTGGGAACTTGGGTTTCCCCGCGAAACTCCAACCGCACGTTCAGATTTCCAAATCTCAAGTAAAGTTCGGCGCAACTTTCTGAACGGGGGCAGTTTGACGAGCAGCATTTCCTCCGGACGAATGAATTGCGTTCCATACTTGCGCAAAATTTTGAAAGGTAGCTTGCGTGCAGCCCTACTAAAATTCGCGGGAGGCGGGACGTTCAGATTTCCAAATCTCGGGTAAATTTCGGCGGAACTTTCTGAACGGGGGTAGTTGGCGGGCAGCGTTCCTCCAGACGAATGAAATGCGTTCCATACTAGCGCAAAATTTTGAAAGGTAGCTCGCGTGCAGCCCTACTAAAATTTGCGCGAAGTGTGGGACTGAAAATTCGTAACGGAAACTTTTTGGTAGTTGCCGTCACTTCCTTTTGTGCAAACGTGTGGGAGTGAAATTCGTAACGGAAACTTTTTGGTAGTTGCCGTCACTTCATTTTGCGCGAGTGTTGGGCTGAAAATTCGTAACGGAAACTTTTTGGTAGTTGGCGTCACTTCCTTTTGGTTCGACTGAAAATTCGCTGAAATTCGCTGAATTCGTACCGTAGCCTAATTTTTAGTACCTCGAAGTGACGGGGCACCTAAAAATTTGCCCACAAGTACACTTGGCAGCGCGCTCACTGGGAAAAATTGTACAGCCGCTCCGGCGGGCCACTTGAACGAATTGTAATGCTTCCCCTTGGCCGCGGCGGGGGCATATCGCCCGTCGCGACCGGCTTGGAAGTCGCGGGGGGATCCCTTGCGGTTGAGGGCACTGCGGCCGACTCGTGCACACTCTCCCCCCTCTTTTGGGCTACTGCGGCAGGCGCGGCATGGGAGGGCGCGGCGGCTACTGTCTCTGCCGCATTCTGAGCCAACCGAGCCAACCTTTGCTCCTGCAAGAGCATGGTTTCGAAACGAGGCATGAATGTGTTTTTGGAGAGATAAGGCACCTTGGCGACTTCAGGTTTGTCATTAAGGATGTCTTGGTACAGCGCGAATTGCTGTTGACGAGTGCCATTCGCGAGTCGCTGAAACCGCTCAATCTGAGACCGCTTAACCGGATCGTCCACCATCTCACGACCACCGTGGTACTCATCCTTCCCAGTGACCGCGGCAAAGCTGACACCAGATTCCACCATTGGGGGCGGCGTCCCTCCTTGCACGCTTGTGAGGAGGCTGTTGTGAGGAGGCGCCTTGGGCCTGAACTGGTTGCCCTTCAGACCCTTCCCCCCTAGGGGGAGAGTCGCCGACCACCTGCGATGTAGGGCCGCCCTTTTCCATCTGCAACAACAAAACAAAAAAATTGGAAAAATCATACGAGTCAGCAGGAAGATGCGCCCCACGTCGCAACTCAATACAAAAAATGCATCATTATGTCAAGGTACAAACAACGTTATAATTCAGAACAGAGAATAACAGAGAACGACGCACTAAAAGATGCGACCGCCGTCGCAACTTTCGTCAATTCACTCTCTATACAAACAACTCTATGTCCCTCATAAAGAATCATTTGGCAAGGAAATGCAAAAAAATTCGGTTACCAACTCCGTCGACCCATAAGTGGTTCGCGAATGGGAAATCGCTGCTGATTTTCGGTCGGGCCCTTCATGGTATTTTCGAAATCTCGAGGCAAGGTTGCGCGGAAGAGGGCCCTCCTTAATCATGCGTGCGATCGGACTGGCCATGGAAAGGGATAGCTGGTTCCTGGACTGCCTTGCACGGTCAACCATCTTGAAACTTCCCCTAAGAAGGAAATCAGACGTCAGACGGTTGAATATGCGTACGTCAAGATTTGACCAACCCATCATCCATTCAACCACCTTCTCCGCGGCATCATGGAAGACCTGGCTCTCATCCTCCATTCCTCCAGACCCAAACACACAATCGGCCGTGTTGTCGTCGTGCCTCCTAAGGCGAATGTTCACGTCCTCTTTGTCATCATCCATTTCCGACAGCCGAATTACAGCCCTTTTGGCTCCGTCCACTCCATCCTCAAGAAGGACGTCCATCTGCGCCCCTCCCACACAATTGTTGTCAACGTATTGTTGCAGATGACGGGAAATCATGTCCTTTCCGAAAGCTACGATGTGTTCCCCACACAGACCCATGTCGGTAATTGACAGCTTTTTACATTTCCTATCCCGGCACTTCTTTTCGGGATCCTTCTCAAAAATCCGGAAAACAGCGTCCTGATATGGACGTCCCCTTATGTCGACCGTCAGACTGGACATCTGCGAAACCAGAACATACCGGCCGCGAGTAGTTTATATTATTAAAAAAAACTGGCAGTCATCTTCATCTATTTATGCGAGCTAAAATTTGAAGAAAATGCAACAAAGAAACGCCCTGGGGCGCAACTTCCTCAACAACCACTTTCTACGTACAAACGAATGGCAATCACATCGACTACGATTGTCACTACATACGAATGTCCAGACAATAATGTGTATGTAGAGGGGGTGCATTCAACACCAGAGAAACGCCGGCGGGCGCAACTCATATCATTAACCGGCCCCGGAAAATAAAATTCAAAAAACGTTTTGAAATTTTTTTATTGTACTTGTTTATTAATACGAAGGTTTAAATTTGGCACAAAGAAGGCGCAACTTGTACAGCAACATTGCGGTATTAGATGATCTATTCAATATGCGATTGATGTTCTGAAACCTTCCAGACTTTCACAATGTCTGGTACGACCGATCTCGGACGAGGAGTGGAATCGGAAGCGAGCCAGTAATCCTCAACTATTTTTTTGATGTACAATGGAAGACTCCTTCCATTTCGTCGAACTGTGTCGGTCCTTTGCCTTTTGGGCGAACTCTCCTCAACCTCCACCATTTCCTGCGCGAAGGAATAAAATGATACGTTTTAAATAAACATTAATTTATTAAAAAAATATTATATAAACAAGTTGTTATTCCTCGGAATAGTTTTTTTTTATCCATTCCACAAACGCGTTTGTCACAAAGACCTTCCATGCTTTCTCAAGAACTTGTCCCCCCGATGTTTTCGAGTAATCAAACTCGTCATCCGAAGAAACCAACTCCGGCACATCCTCCGAGAGGGTCTCTACGTTGTCATCGGCTTTCCTTTTACGCTTGTGGTTTCCGAGGCATTTTTTTGGTTCTTCTTCTGACATTCGTTCTGCAACAAACGAGTCATTTCGAGGGGGGTGTGGTTTTAGGGTGTAGATTCATGGCGGGCGTAACACATACAATTCAATGTTGTCAAAATCATTTGTATTGTTTGTTTCGAAACGTATTAAAATATATTACATGATACCGTGGAGCCTCTTTCCAAAAGATGCCCTCCTAACACCTGTGGCGATACTGACTGCATCTTTCAGCTCGTCAACCCACCCTCCTGGCCTTAAGAAGTCGATCTCCCTGTAGGACCAAGCACCCGCATTCAAAACAAGGGCCTCTGCCGCACTCTCTGCTACAGTACTTGGATCCCGGCCCCCCACACACATTCTTTTGTCGTGTATATGAATTCGATCCCGAGAGGCTTGATGGCGAAGAAAACCGACGCATCATTCTCATACAAAACATCTGCCATTTCTGGCATGCTATCCGCGACACTATCTGTTGTCTCCACACAAACCGTCATGCCGGCCTTCCTCATCTCAAGGACCATGACAAGCTTAGAGCCCCCCTCGTTTTTCGCCTTTCTTGCAATCTTTTTTAAGCCAGTGTCAAACACTGCCTGAATGTCTGAAACAATCTTCAGGTGATCCACACAAAAAGGGTGAAACTTGTCAACGGCTTTCTTTTGGCAATCGGTGTTTCCGCGGCAAATATTCTGAAGTTCTTCATCCATTTGTTCTGCAACAAACGAGTCATTTCGAGGGGGGGGTGGTTTAACGGGTGTATATAGTAATTTGTTTTAGGTGAACGTTTATCATTCTATAAGAAAAGTGAATGGACGTTGGTACAACCTTCATTAGATATTTTAAAGCGAACGAGACGGAAAGAGAAACGACGGCGGGCGTAACCATCTCGGGATACATTGATATCACAAGAAGACATTGGACCGTAACGCGAAACAACACTCACGAAATATTCTTCGACATCGAAAATAAAAAAAGAAACGACGGCGGGCGTAACTATCATGGGATACATTGATATCACAAGGGACAATGGACCTGACTAGAATGCAACTTACACGACAAATACTTAGACATCGAAGATGCAAAAGAAACGACGGCGGGCGTAACTATTCTGGAAAGATTTAGCTTACAAGAAGACAAGTTACCTGATGGGAGGGCATCTTTCACGAGATATATTTCGATATCGAAAAGGCAAAAGAAACGACGGCGGGCGTAACTAGCACAACCAATGTTGGTCATGTGCTCTTCCAGTAAGAGAAGAAACGACGGCGGGCGTAACTATCACACGGTCAAAGAAGAGTGACGTTGGCAGAATTATGGTGTTTGTAAAAGGGAGGGGGGGTGGAGGGGGGGGGGGTAAGAGGGAGAGAGAGAGAGAGAGGAGAGAGAGAGGGAGAGAGAGAGAGAGGGAGAGAGGGAGAGAGAGAGAGAGAGAGAGAGAGAGAGAGAGAGAGAGAGAGAGAGAGAGAGAGAGAGAGAGAGAGAGAGAGAGAGAGAGAGAGAGAGAATATAGAGAGAGAGAGAGAGAGAGAGAGAGAGAGAGAGAGAGAATAGAA
>RPFO01001190.1:7500-49779 GCA_009746045.1 Mesostigma viride
GGAGAGGGAGAGGGAGAGGGAGAGGGAGAGGGAGAGGGAGAGGGAGAGGGAGAGGGAGAGGGAGAGGGAGAGGGAGAGGGAGGGTTTAGCCACATCGTGTTTTGTTCTTGGATTGATGACGCACCGCACGCAACGCTCGTGACCTGCACCCGCAGGCGAAAAAGAACGAACCACAATGATAGCATGGTTGTGAGTGACAATTGACGACATCACGCTACAAGGAGCATGACGCAAAAGGGATTAAAAATCGGCATGAAAAACCTGGTGAAAAATAAGAGGGAGAGGGGGGGAGAGGGAGAGGGAGAGAGAGTCGTCGTTCAGGAAGCCGGCATGACGCAAAATGGGATGAATACTCAACATGACAGGTGAAAAAACATGAGAAAAACAACGTACATAAAATCCCGCAACTCACTCTTGTTGTTGCTGATGCTGCTGTCGTTGTTCTTGTTGTCAGGCCCGTTGTTCTTGATTTCCAAAGAAGAAAGCCGTGAAGCTGCTCGTACGCAACGACCGTGACCTGCACCCGCAGGCGAAAAAGAACGAACCACAATGATAGTATTGTTGTGAGTGACAATTGACGACATCACGCTACAAAGAGCATGACGCAAAAGGGATTTAAAATCGGCATGAAAAACCTGGTGAAAAATAAGAGGGAGAGGGGGGGAGAGGGAGAGGGAGAGAGAGTCGTCGTTCAGGAAGCCGTCATGACGCAAAATGGGATGAATACTCAACATGCCAGGTGAAAAAAAATTAGGAAAACCACGTACGTAAAATCCCGCAACTCACTCTTGTTGTTGCTGATGCTGCTGTCGTTGTTGTTGTTGTCAGGCCCGTTGTTCTTGATTTCCAAAGAAGAAAGCCGTGAAGCTGCTCGTACGCATTATGGGGGCTGCACCCGCAGGCGAAAAAGAACGTGGACCACAGTCGGTCACTGGACGTGCGGTGGCGGGCGTGGTGGGCGCATCCGGCGGTGCGCGCCTGCAAAACACCGCATCAATTACCTGGGCGGGCAGGGTGCGCACCTTCCAAAGTCCCTGGTGTGTGTCAGTGCAGCGTCGACATGGCATGCGTGGAGGATATTTGCGTACGTACGACGAATCATGTGAAACGACTGGTCCAACCTGAAAAATTTTAAATTTTTTCCGTGTCCAGTAACGGTCCTAGGTTGCACCCGCGGGCCGTTCCGACAGCTGTACAGAAAAGATCACAAAGATACGCCGCGCAACGACGCCTGTGCCCGGCAAATCATTTGTGAGCCCGGAACTGAACAGTCACTGCAAATGTCGAGTATTTATTGCTCCAACCCCACAAAAAAGCGTTCCGGACCTGTTCGAAGCGAAGAGCACTGACAGGGATCGGACCCGAGCCAGATTTGTGTGCGGACCATGATGGCTGGCCTCCCTCACTCCGCAACCTCACTCTGGACGCAGGTTCGAATCCTGTCAGTGCTATTCGCTTCGAACAGTTCCGGAACGCTTTTTTTGGGGGGTGGAGCAATAGATTTTCGACGTTTGTAGTGACTGTTCAGTTCCCGACTCACATTTGCCGGGCACTGGCGTCATTCCGCGGCGTATCTTTCTGATCTATTCTGTACAGCTGCCGGAACGGCCCGCGGGTGCAACCTAGGACCGTTACTGGACACGGCAAAAATTCAAAATTTTTCAGGTTGGACCAGTCGTTTCAGATGATTCGTCGTACGTACGCAAATATCCTCCACGCATGCCATGTCGACGCTGCACTGACACACACCAGGGACTTTGGAAGGTGCCGTAAGAATTGTCTTGCGAAATGAAAGCTTAGCCGTATGCACTGTTCTGAAAAATCTGATTTGTAAAAATGGAGAAAAAAAAAAAAAAGGGAAAAAAACAAAAAAAAAAGAACCCTGAAAACTGACATGCCGCAAAAAGGATTCGACACGGCGACTGCCGGTCTCATCCAGGTATTGGAGTAGGGTGTAGATCCCCACCGGGGGTGTAGATCCCCCTGCTATTCGCTCGAACAGTTCTGGATGTACCATCCTACATGCTATTGTACAATATATAGTGGTAACGGAGAAAAAAAAATGAAGAGACGACAAAAATGCCTTTGCACCAATAGGAGTCGACACTGCGTGTTCAGACTCCAAGTACTCGGGCACCCACACCTGCCGGGGGAGTACATTGTAATGCTATTCACTAGAACAGTTCCGGATGTAGCGTTAGTGATGATGTTGTACAATATATTCCAATCACGTTTGTCAGAGTGTGCGTTTTTCCGACATGTAGGGCAGGTTGTACAACATTCTGTGCGCCAACCATGTGTACTACATGTATCGATTAGTATCACTACATGTATATTCCGTCATGATCGCAGGATTAGTAACTACTGGGCTACATGTCAGTGTTTTTTTTAAGGTTTTCGTTACTAGTGGCGCTAGGCCACTTGTGGCGTTTCGAACTATGAAAACTTCAGTTTACTCGGCCAATGTGTGGCTTTAAGCCAATTAAAATTGGGCTTGGCACGGCCACGTGTGGCGGGCTGGCTTTTTGGTGCAGCAAATGACCCTACCGGCAGCGGGGTCAGCGCGGCGCGGCGCCGTACTGGCATTCCAAGTTCAAAGTAGTTCAGAACAGTATGTTTAATTATCTTAAGTTCAAACTAGTAGAATTTATTAGAATCATTCACGCCTTAAGTTGGGTTCACGCCTGTAGTTGGGTTGACCAAAAACCTCGAACCCAACTTAAGGCGTGAATGCCTGTACACAAGGCGGGCGAGCGTCTCCGTCTCAGGCATCGGCGCCGGGCGTACTTGGTAAATTAACAACAACGATTACCACTACAGCCACTGCTTAACAAAACGATTACTGAAGTGCCGAAAGTCGAAACACATAGTCAATGCAATGCAGTACAGTACTGTATGGCTGGCGAGTGACTGGAACTGAGGCGCCAGCCGCCAGGCCGCCAGCCAGCTGAAGCCAGAAAATGCACACAAGCTGCAGTCTGCACAGTGCACTCTGGTCTCTGGCAGCGGGCCACTTGCCACTTGGCACTTGGCCGGGCTCTACGTACATGCACTATGCAGTCAGTAAGTCAGTCAGTCATAGTAATACTCATAGTAGTTCTAGTACTAGGGAGGCTTGTGGCGGAACGCCGGCCGGAAGACCGGCTGACACCGCCAATTGTGGCGTAGCCTGTACTAGAGTGAACTTCAGGCACGGCCACCCTGTGGCGAAACGAAACTACAAAGTAGAACAGCACGGCCAAATTGTGGCTTCTTGGGTGCCCTGTCCAAGTGGGTGGCACCGCCACATTTTGCCAAAAAAAGTGCCACACCGCCACATTTGGCGGTGTATCGCCACTAAAAAAAACACTGCTACATGTTAGTGTACCCTTACTAGGCTACTATGTAGAACCTTCAGAACCTGATTCTACCTTCCAAAATTCTAATTATGCGCCATGGATCAGTTCTGAAATGTAGAACGAGCCTACGTGGAGGGCATGACATCAGTCCAGCTGGCACCGCCGCGCACCATGACCGAGGGAACACGCCGTCACGTGCATGTAATGCAATGTTTGGAGACGACGGGCATGCATGCATGGTTAATTTTTGGCGGCGAATATTTTCCGCGCCAAAAAAATTCCGCGGTACCCTCCGTACCGTGAAAAGTGGGTGCACGGTGCGCGCACCCCTTGCGGAAGTGGCCATGGCGACTGCTTTTAGACGAAACGTGACAAATCTGGCTCGCGGAAAGCAGAAAAAATGCTCGATTCTTGGAGAAAATTAGTTACTGATTCTAATTTATGGTGGGATAGTTGCGATCTATAATGTCGCGGGCTCTTTTTCTTTACCATCGGCAGGGGGGTCCGGCCTGAATTTCTGTCGGGATGAATAAAGTATAATTGATGCCTGCAGGTGTGATTGTCGATTGTTGCCAGTTTTGATGGTCCTAATGGAAGCTAGTTTAATGATGTTTCTAAAGCCGTAAAAATTCCCGCTGCTATCTTTACCTTTCCCGTCATTTTGCGGTAAGATAACATTAGGCCTGCGCCATGCGCGCCCGACCTCTCCATGAAAGGGTGGCCTTTCTTGTGCGCCTGGGCACGAATAAATGCCCGTTATGGTACGTTCTTGTATTAAACGTCCTAAGATAGCGCTTTCCTGCTTTCTTACCTCGTTGAGCGTAAGCTTTTTGCCTTCTTTCCGGCCAGATGCAGCCATGAAGTTGCGGGTCCTGGCGCTGCATCGCTGGATTCCTGGATGTTTTTAAGCAAGTTCGTCTGTGACGTGGCTGGCTTGCTGCAGCGCGTGGCCCACAACCTGTCGGGAAGGTGTAATGCTTTTATTTCCATGCTTCTCTGAAATTTCTTTTGCTTTATAGACAGTTGTGTTCGAGGAAATTCACGCGGTCTTCCTAAGCAGCGGCATCATTTTCCCCAGACACTGACGAGCTGGCACCTGTCTCCTAAAGAGAGCGGCTCGTGCTTGTTAGAAAGGAGGCAGTGTGCATTTTGCGGGACACAATGCTTTGGTGGCACATGCGTCAGGTAGGCTGTTCCAATGGTCTCTTCACCTTTCCCACTGAGTAAATGTTAGCATTTGTCATGCTAACCAGAGCAGCTAGCCACAGGTTGGCTGGATAAAAAGTCAGCTTATTTTCTCTTTATATACTGCGTGTGTGGTCCTCCACGTGTCCGGCTTGTTGGGCATTTTGGAAGAGGGTTTATAATGTGTTGTTGGGTGGAACAACTTGGTTGTTGGCACAAAATCACACATTATTAGCCTGAGATAGGCATGACATATGCTGCTCAGGCGTGTCGTCCTACCAGCCTTGTTGTTAAGGGTAGACTCACAAGGCTGGCTGTGCCGATGGAGGGGTGGGGCGTGCTAGCCCCCCCCCACACCCACGCATGCATGCTAGCCCACCCCCACACCCACGCATGCATGCTAGCCCCGGCCCCGGCCCCCCCACACCCACGCATGCATGCTAGCCCCCCCCACACCCACGCATGCATGCTAGCCCACACTCACACCCACGCATGCATGCTAGCCCACCCCCACACCCACGCATGCATGCTAGCCCCCCCACACACCCACGCATGCATGCCAGCCCCCCCACACACCCACGCATGCATGACCGCCCCCCCCCACACCCACGCATGCATGCTAGCCCACCCCCACACCCACGCATGCATGCTAGCCCCCCCACACACCCACGCATGGATGCCAGCCCCCACACACACCCACGCATGCATGACAGCCCCCCCACACACCCACGCATGCATGCTAGCCCCCCACACACACCCACGCATGCATGCCAGCCCCCATACACACCCACGCATGCATGCCAGCCCCCCCCCACACTTACGCATGCATGCTAGCCCCCCACACACACCCACGCATGCATGCCAGCCCCCCCCCACACCCACGCATGCATGCCAGCCCCCCCCCACACTTACGCATGCATGCTAGCCCCCCACACACACCCACGCATGCATGCCAGCCCCCCCCCACACCCACGCATGCAGGCTAGCCCAACCCCACACCCACGCATGCATGCCAGCCCACCCCCACACCCACACGTGCATGCCAGCCCACCCCCACACCCACGCATGCATGCCAGCCCACCCCCACACCCACGCGTGCATGCCAGCCCACCCCTAGCTTGAGCGTGCTTGTAAAGTTTTTGCATGGTTTATTAAAATGAGTGGAATATGTATTTATTGCATTAAATGTTAATTTTATTGATCATGAATGAAAATGGTCAACATTGCCGAAGTGCCCCTAAATTGCTCAATATTGTGTGCTCAAGAATTCAATGAGGATTGTCATCATGGAAACCCGCACAAATTCACGATTCCGGGCATGCATGTGAAAGTATCAAGAACAATTTTCAATTAAGAATGGTATCTCATTGTTCCATGAATCAATATGACTCCATGTACGTAGACAAGCCATGATGACCCCATGGGAGCCTAAATCCTCATCATTAAATACATAAATGCCACCCATGTACGTAGACGGGCCATGATGACACCAATGGAGCCTGAATCCTCATCATTAATTACATAAATGCCAACCATGTACATAGACAAGCCATGATGACACCATGGGAGCCTGAATCCTCATCATTAAATACATAAATGCCAACCATGTACGTAGGCCAGCCATGATGACACTATGGGAGCCTGAATCCTCATCATTAATTTCATACATGCCAACAACACGTAGACGGGCCATAATGACACCACGGGAGCCTGAATCCTCATCATTTATTTTATGAGACATCCATGTACGTAGGCCAGCCATGATGACACCATGGGAGCCTGAATCCTCCACATTTTTTTTCTGAGACATCCATGTACGTAGGCCAGCCATGATGACACCATGGGAGCCTGAATCCTCATCATTAAATACATACATGCCATCCATGTACGTAGACAGGCCATGATGACACCATGGGAGCCTGAATCCTCATCATTAATTACATAAATGCCAACCATGTACGTAGACGGGCCATGATGACACCATGGGAGCCTGAATCCTCATCATTTTTTTTATGAGACATCCATGTACGTAGGCCAGCCATGATGACACCATGGGAGCCTGAATCCTCGTCATTTTTTTTTCTTTGACATCCATATACGTAGACGGGCCATGATGACACCATGGGAGCCTGAATCCTCATCATTAATTACATACATGCCATCCATGTACGTAGACGGGCCATGATGACACCATGGGAGCCTGAATCCTCATCATTTACTATTCCTTGACATCCATGTACGTAGGCCAGCCATGGAGACATTATGGGAGCCTGAATCCTCCTCGTTAATTACATAAATGCCAACCATGTACGTAGACAAGCCATGATGACACCATGGGAGCCTGAATCCTCATCATTTACTATTCCTTGACATCCATGTACGTAGACGGGCCATGATGACACCATGGGAGCCTGAATCCTCATCATTAATTACATGGATGGCATTTATGTATTTAATGATGAGGATTCAGGCTCCCATGGTGTCTCCATGGCTGGCCTACGTACATGGATGTCAAGGAATAGTAAATGATGAGGATTCAGGCTCCCATGGTGTCATCATGGCCTGTCTACGTACATGGATGGCATGTATGTAATTAATGATGAGGATTCAGGCTCCCATGGTGTCATCATGGCTTGTCTACGTACATGGTTGGCATTTATGTAATTAATGAGGAGGATTCAGGCTCCCATGGTGTCATCATGGCTTGTCTACGTACATGGTTGGCATTTATGTAATTAATGATGAGGATTCAGGCTCCCATGGTGTCTCCATGGCTGGCCTACGTACATGGATGTCAAGGAATAGTAAATGAGGAGGATTCAGGCTCCCATGGTGTCATCATGGCCCGTGTACGTACATGGATGGCATGTATGTAATTAATGAGGAGGATTCAGGCTCCCATGGTGTCATCATGGCTGGCCTACGTACATGGATGTCAAAGAAAAAGAAATGATGAGGATTCAGGCTCCCATGGTGTCATCATGGCTGGCCTACGTACATGGATGTCTCATAAAATAAATGATGAGGATTCAGGCTCCCATGGTGTCATCATGGCTTGTCTACCTACATTGTTGGCATGTATGTAATTAATGATGAGGATTCAGGCTCCCATGGTGTCTCCATGGCTGGCCTACGTACATGAATGGCATTTATGTAATTAATGATGAGGATTCAGGCTCCCATGGGGTCATCATGGCTTGTCTACGTACATGGTTGGCATTTATGTAATTAACGAGGAGGATTCAGGCTCCCATGGTGTCTCCATGGCTGGCCTACGTACATGGATGTCAAGGAATAGTAAATGATGAGGATTCAGGCTCCCATGGTGTCATCATGGCCCGTGTACGTACATGGATGGCATGTATGTAATTAATGATGAGGATTCAGGCTCCCATGGTGTCATCATGGCCCGTCTACGTACATGGATGTCAAAGAAAAAAAAATGATGAGGATTCAGGCTCCCATGGTGTCATCATGGCTGGCCTACGTACATGGATGTTTCATAAAAAAAATGATGAGGATTCAGGCTCCCATGGTGTCATCATGGCCCGTCTACGTACATGGTTGGCATTTATGTAATTAATGAAGAGGATTCAGGCTCCCATGGTGTCATCATGGCCCGTCTACGTACATGGATGTCAAGGAATAGTAAATGATGAGGATTCAGGCTCCCATGGGGTCATCATGGCTTGTCTACGTACATGGTTGGCATTTATGTAATTAACGAGGAGGATTCAGGCTCCATTGGTGTCATCATGGCTGGCCTACGTACATGGATGTCAAGGAATAGTAAATGATGAGGATTCAGGCTCCCATGGTGTCATCATGGCTTGTCTACGTACATGGTTGGCATTTATGTAATTAATGAGGAGGATTCAGGCTCCCATGGTGTCTCCATGGCTGGCCTACGTACATGGATGGCATTTATGTATTTAATGATGAGGATTCAGGCTCCCATGGTGTCATCATGGCTTGTCTACCTACATGGTTGGCATTTATGTAACCTGAATCCTCTCATTAAGAAAATGAAGAGGATTCAGGCTCCATTGGTGTCATCATGGCTGGCCTACGTACATGGATGTCAAGGAATAGTAAATGATGAGGATTCAGGCTCCCATGGTGTCATCATGGCCCGTCTACGTACATGGATGTCAAGGAATAGTAAATGATGAGGATTCAGGCTCCCATGGGGTCATCATGGCTTGTCTACGTACATGGTTGGCATTTATGTAATTAACGAGGAGGATTCAGGCTCCATTGGTGTCATCATGGCTGGCCTACGTACATGGATGTCAAGGAATAGTAAATGATGAGGATTCAGGCTCCCATGGTGTCATCATGGCTTGTCTACGTACATGGTTGGCATTTATGTAATTAATGAGGAGGATTCAGGCTCCCATGGTGTCATCATGGCCCGTCTACGTACATGGATGGCATTTATGTAATTAATGATGAGGATTCAGGCTCCCATGGGGTCATCATGGCTTGTCTACGTACATGGTTGGCATTTATGTAATTAATGAGGAGGATTCAGGCTCCCATGGTGTCTCCATGGCTGGCCTACGTACATGGATGTCAAGGAATAGTAAATGATGAGGATTCAGGCTCCCATGGTGTCATCATGGCCTGTCTACGTACATGGATGGCATGTATGTAATTAATGATGAGGATTCAGGCTCCCATGGTGTCATCATGGCTTGTCTACGTACATGGATGGCATGTATGTAATTAATGATGAGGATTCAGGCTCCATTGGTGTCATCATGGCTGGCCTACGTATGTACATGGATGTCAAAGAAAAAAAAAATGATGAGGATTCAGGCTCCCATGGTGTCATCATTGCCCGTGTATGTACATGGTTGGCATTTATGTAATTAATGATGAGGATTCAGGCTCCATTGGTGTCATCATTGCCCGTGTATGTACATGGTTGGCATTTATGTATGTAATTAATGATGAGGATTCAGGCTCCATTGGTGTCATCATGGCTGGCCTACGTATGTACATGGATGTCAAAGAAAAAAAAATGATGAGGATTCAGGCTCCCATGGTGTCATCATGGCCCGTCTACGTACATGGATGTCAAGGAATAGTAAATGATGAGGATTCAGGCTCCCATGGTGTCAGATGTCATGGCCTGTCTACGTACATGGATGGCATGTATGTAATTAATGATGAGAATTCAGGCTCCATTGGTGTCATCATGGCTGGCCTACGTATGTACATGGATGTCAAAGAAAAAAAAATGATGAGGATTCAGGCTCCCATGGTGTCATCATGGCCCGTCTACGTACATGGATGTCAAGGAATAGTAAATGATGAGGATTCAGGCTCCCATGGTGTCATCATGGCCTGTCTACGTACATGGATGGCATGTATGTATTTAATGATGAGGATTCAGGCTCCCATGGTGTCATCATGGCTGGCCTACGTACATGGATGTCTCAGAAAAAAAATGATGAGGATTCAGGCTCCCATGGTGTCATCATGGCTGGCCTACGTACATGGATGTCAAAGAAAAAAAAATGATGAGGATTCAGGCTCCCGTGGTGTCATTATGGCCCGTCTACGTGTTGTTGGCATGTATGAAATTAATGATGAGGATTCAGGCTCCCATAGTGTCATCATGGCTGGCCTACGTACATGGTTGGCATTTATGTAATTAATGATGAGGATTCAGGCTCCCATGGTGTCATCATTGCCCGTGTATGTACATGGTTGGCATTTATGTAATTAATGATGAGGATTCAGGCTCCATTGGTGTCATCATGGCCCGTCTACGTACATGGACCGTGGCATTTATGTATTTAATGATGAGGATTCAGGCTCCCATGGGGTCATTGATGATCATGGCATTTATGTATGTAATTAATGATGAGGATTCAGGCTCCATTGGTGTCATCATGGCTGGCCTACGTACATGGATGTCAAGGAATAGTAAATGATGAGGATTCAGGCTCCCATGGTGTCATCATGGCCCGTCTACGTACATGGATGTCAAGGAATAGTAAATGATGAGGATTCAGGCTCCCATGGGTCATCATGGCTTGTCTACGTACATGGTTGGCATTTATGTAATTAACGAGGAGGATTCAGGCTCCATGGTGTCATCATGGCTGGCCTACGTACATGGATGTCAAGGAATAGTAAATGATGAGGATTCAGGCTCCCATGGTGTCATCATGGCTTGTCTACGTACATGGTTGGCATTTATGTAATTAATGATGAGGATTCAGGCTCCCATGGTGTCATCATGGCCCGTCTACGTACATGGATGGCATTTATGTAATTAATGATGAGGATTCAGGCTCCCATGGGGTCATCATGGCTTGTCTACCTACATGGTTGGCATTTATGTAATTAATGAGGAGGATTCAGGCTCCCATGGTGTCTCCATGGCTGGCCTACGTACATGGATGTCAAGGAATAGTAAATGATGAGGATTCAGGCTCCCATGGTGTCATCATGGCCTGTCTACGTACATGGATGGCATGTATGTAATTAATGATGAGGATTCAGGCTCCCATGGTGTCATCATGGCTTGTCTACGTACATGGATGGCATGTATGTAATTAATGATGAGGATTCAGGCTCCCATGGTGTCATCATGGCTGGCCTACGTATGTACATGGATGTCAAAGAAAAAAAAAATGATGAGGATTCAGGCTCCCATGGTGTCATCATTGCCCGTGTACGTACATGGTTGGCATTTATGTAATTAATGATGAGGATTCAGGCTCCATGGTGTCATCATTGCCCGTGTATGTACATGGTTGGCATTTATGTATGTAATTAATGATGAGGATTCAGGCTCCATGGTGTCATCATGGCTGGCCTACGTATGTACATGGATGTCAAAGAAAAAAATGATGAGGATTCAGGCTCCCATGGTGTCATCATGGCCCGTCTACGTACATGGATGTCAAGGAATAGTAAATGATGAGGATTCAGGCTCCCATGGTGTCATGTCATGGCCTGTCTACGTACATGGATGGCATGTATGTAATTAATGATGAGGATTCAGGCTCCATGGTGTCATCATGGCTGGCCTACGTATGTACATGGATGTCAAAGAAAAAAAAATGATGAGGATTCAGGCTCCCATGGTGTCATCATGGCCCGTCTACGTACATGGATGTCAAGGAATAGTAAATGATGAGGATTCAGGCTCCCATGGTGTCATCATGGCCTGTCTACGTACATGGATGGCATGTATGTATTTAATGAGGAGGATTCAGGCTCCCATGGTGTCATCATGGCTGGCCTACGTACATGGATGTCAAAGAAAAAGAAATGATGAGGATTCAGGCTCCCATGGTGTCATCATGGCTGGCCTACGTACATGGATGTCAAAGAAAAAAAAATGATGAGGATTCAGGCTCCCATGGTGTCATCATGGCTTGTCTACTACATTGTTGGCATGTATGTAATTAATGATGAGGATTCAGGCTCCCATGGTGTCTCCATGGCTGGCCTACGTACATGGTTGGCATTTATGTAATTAATGATGAGGATTCAGGCTCCCATGGTGTCATCATGGCCCGTCTACGTACATGGATGGCATTTATGTAATTAATGATGAGGATTCAGGCTCCCATGGTGTCATCATGGCTTGTCTACGTACATGGTTGGCATTTATGTAATTAATGAGGAGGATTCAGGCTCCCATGGTGTCATCATGGCCCGTCTACTTACATGGATGGCATTTATGTAATTAATGATGAGGATTCAGGCTCCCATGGGTCATCATGGCTTGTCTACGTACATGGTTGGCATTTATGTAATTAATGAGGAGGATTCAGGCTCCCATGGTGTCTCCATGGCTGGCCTACGTACATGGATGTCAAGGAATAGTAAATGATGAGGATTCAGGCTCCCATGGTGTCATCATGGCCCGTCTACGTACATGGATGGCATTTATGTAATTAATGATGAGGATTCAGGCTCCCATGGGTCATCATGGCTTGTCTACGTACATGGTTGGCATTTATGTAATTAATGAGGAGGATTCAGGCTCCCATGGTGTCTCCATGGCTGGCCTACGTACATGGATGTCAAGGAATAGTAAATGATGAGGATTCAGGCTCCCATGGTGTCATCATGGCCTGTCTACGTACATGGATGGCATGTATGTAATTAATGATGAGGATTCAGGCTCCCATGGGGTCATCATGGCTTGTCTACGTACATGGATGGCATGTATGTAATTAATGATGAGGATTCAGGCTCCATTGGTGTCATCATGGCTGGCCTACGTATGTACATGGATGTCAAAGAAAAAAAAATGATGAGGATTCAGGCTCCCATGGTGTCATCATTGCCCGTGTATGTACATGGTTGGCATTTATGTAATTAATGATGAGGATTCAGGCTCCATTGGTGTCATCATTGCCCGTGTATGTACATGGTTGGCATTTATGTATGTAATTAATGATGAGGATTCAGGCTCCATTGGTGTCATCATGGCTGGCCTACGTATGTACATGGATGTCAAAGAAAAAAAAATGATGAGGATTCAGGCTCCCATGGTGTCATCATGGCCCGTCTACGTACATGGATGTCAAGGAATAGTAAATGATGAGGATTCAGGCTCCCATGGTGTCAGATGTCATGGCCTGTCTACGTACATGGATGGCATGTATGTAATTAATGATGAGAATTCAGGCTCCATTGGTGTCATCATGGCTGGCCTACGTATGTACATGGATGTCAAAGAAAAAAAAATGATGAGGATTCAGGCTCCCATGGTGTCATCATGGCCCGTCTACGTACATGGATGTCAAGGAATAGTAAATGATGAGGATTCAGGCTCCCATGGTGTCATCATGGCCTGTCTACGTACATGGATGGCATGTATGTATTTAATGATGAGGATTCAGGCTCCCATGGTGTCATCATGGCTGGCCTACGTACATGGATGTCTCAGAAAAAAAATGATGAGGATTCAGGCTCCCATGGTGTCATCATGGCTGGCCTACGTACATGGATGTCAAAGAAAAAAAAATGATGAGGATTCAGGCTCCCGTGGTGTCATTATGGCCCGTCTACGTGTTGTTGGCATGTATGAAATTAATGATGAGGATTCAGGCTCCCATAGTGTCATCATGGCTGGCCTACGTACATGGTTGGCATTTATGTAATTAATGATGAGGATTCAGGCTCCCATGGTGTCATCATTGCCCGTGTATGTACATGGTTGGCATTTATGTAATTAATGATGAGGATTCAGGCTCCATTGGTGTCATCATGGCCCGTCTACGTACATGGACCGTGGCATTTATGTATTTAATGATGAGGATTCAGGCTCCCATGGGGTCATTGATGATCATGGCATTTATGTATGTAATTAATGATGAGGATTCAGGCTCCATTGGTGTCATCATGGCTGGCCTACGTATGTACATGGATGTCAAAGAAAAAAAATGATGAGGATTCAGGCTCCCATGGTGTCATCATGGCCCGTCTACGTACATGGATGTCAAGGAATAGTAAATGATGAGGATTCAGGCTCCCATGGTGTCAGATGTCATGGCCTGTCTACGTACATGGATGGCATGTATGTATTTAATGATGAGGATTCAGGCTCCCATGGTGTCATCATGGCTGGCCTACGTACATGGATGTCTCAGAAAAAAAATGATGAGGATTCAGGCTCCCATGGTGTCATCATGGCTGGCCTACGTACATGGATGTCAAAGAAAAAAAAATGATCAGGATTCAGGCTCCCGTGGTGTCATTATGGCCCGTCTACGTGTTGTTGGCATGTATGAAATTAATGATGAGGATTCAGGCTCCCACAGTGTCATCATGGCTGGCCTACGTACATGGTTGGCATTTATGTAATTAATGATGAGGATTCAGGCTCCCATGGTGTCATCATTGCCCGTGTATGTACATGGTTGGCATTTATGTAATTAATGATGAGGATTCAGGCTCCATTGGTGTCATCATGGCCCGTCTACGTACATGGGTGGCATTTATGTATTTAATGATGAGGATTCAGGCTCCCATGGGGTCATCATGGCTTGTCTACGTACATGGAGTCATATTGATTCATGGAACAATGAGATACCATTCTTAATTGAAAATTGTTCTTGATACTTTCACATGCATGCCCGGAATCGTGAATTTGTGCGGGTTTCCATGATGACAATCCTCATTGAATTCTTGAGCACACAATATTGAGCAATTTAGGGGCACTTCGGCAATGTTGACCATTTTCATTCATGATCAATAAAATTAACATTTAATGCAATAAATACATATTCCACTCATTTTAATAAACCATGCAAAAACTTTACAAGCACGCTCAAGCTAGGGGTGGGCTGGCATGCACGCGTGGGTGTGGGGGTGGGCTGGCATGCATGCGTGGGTGTGGGGGTGGGCTGGCATGCACGTGTGGGTGTGGGGGTGGGCTGGCATGCATGCGTGGGTGTGGGGTTGGGCTAGCCTGCATGCGTGGGTGTGGGGGGGGCTGGCATGCATGCGTGGGTGTGTGTGGGGGGCTAGCATGCATGCGTAAGTGTGGGGGGGGCTGGCATGCATGCGTGGGTGTGGGGGGGGCTGGCATGCATGCGTGGGTGTGTGTGGGGGGCTAGCATGCATGCGTAAGTGTGGGGGGGGCTGGCATGCATGCGTGGGTGTGTATGGGGGCTGGCATGCATGCGTGGGTGTGTGTGGGGGGCTAGCATGCATGCGTGGGTGTGTGGGGGGGCTGTCATGCATGCGTGGGTGTGTGTGGGGGCTGGCATCCATGCGTGGGTGTGTGGGGGGGCTAGCATGCATGCGTGGGTGTGGGGGTGGGCTAGCATGCATGCGTGGGTGTGGGGGGGGCGGTCATGCATGCGTGGGTGTGTGGGGGGGCTGGCATGCATGCGTGGGTGTGTGGGGGGGCTAGCATGCATGCGTGGGTGTGGGGGTGGGCTAGCATGCATGCGTGGGTGTGAGTGTGGGCTAGCATGCATGCGTGGGTGTGGGGGGGGCTAGCATGCATGCGTGGGTGTGGGGGGGCCGGGGCCGGGGCTAGCATGCATGCGTGGGTGTGGGGGTGGGCTAGCATGCATGCGTGGGTGTGGGGGGGGCTAGCACGCCCCACCCCTCCATCGGCACAGCCAGCCTTGTGAGTCTACCCTTAACAACAAGGCTGGTAGGACGACACGCCTGAGCAGCATATGTCATGCCTATCTCAGGCTAATAATGTGTGATTTTGTGCCAACAACCAAGTTGTTCCACCCAACAACACATTATAAACCCTCTTCCAAAATGCCCAACAAGCCGGACACGTGGAGGACCACACACGCAGTATATAAAGAGAAAATAAGCTGACTTTTTATCCAGCCAACCTGTGGCTAGCTGCTCTGGTTAGCATGACAAATGCTAACATTTACTCAGTGGGAAAGGTGAAGAGACCATTGGAACAGCCTACCTGACGCATGTGCCACCAAAGCATTGTGTCCCGCAAAATGCACACTGCCTCCTTTCTAACAAGCACGAGCCGCTCTCTTTAGGAGACAGGTGCCAGCTCGTCAGTGTCTGGGGAAAATGATGCCGCTGCTTAGGAAGACCGCGTGAATTTCCTCGAACACAACTGTCTATAAAGCAAAAGAAATTTCAGAGAAGCATGGAAATAAAAGCATTACACCTTCCCGACAGGTTGCGGGCCACGCGCTGCAGAAAGCCAGCCACGTCACAGACGATTAACTAGCTAAAAGACACCCAGGAATCCAGCGATGCAGCGCCAGGACCCGCAACTTTCTGGCTGCATCTGGCCGGAAAGAAGGCAAAAAGCTTACGCTCAACGAGGTAAGAAAGCAGGAAAACGCAAGCTTAAGACGTTTAACACAAGAACGTACCATAACGGGCATTTATTCGTGCCCAGGCGCACAAGAAAGTCCACCCTTTCATGGAGTGGTTGGGCAGTACGCATCGCGCAGGGCTAATGTTATCTTACCGCAAAATGACGGGAAAGGTAAAGATAGCAGCGGGAATTTTTACGGCTTTAGAAACATCATTAAACTAGCTTTCCTTACGACCATCAAAACTGGCAACAATCGACAATCAACCCGGCAGGCATCCAATATACTTTATTCATCCCGACAGAAATTCAGGCCGGACCCCCCCTGCCGATGGCAAAGAAAAAAAGCCCGCGACATTATAGATCGCAACCATCCCGCCATAAATTAGAATCAGTAACTAATTTTCTCCAACAATCGAGCATTTCTGCTTTCCGCGTGCCAGATTTGTCACGTTTCGTCTAAAGGCAGTCGCCATGGCCCCTACCGCAAGGGGTGCGCGCACCATGCCGACATAGCTTTTGGGCCTCAATTTGCACCGAAATTTGGTCCGTACCGTCCAGCTCAGTCGGATTATGTATGTGGATCGGCCGTGTTGGTTGCATACGCAGGTATATTAATTCTTGCATTCGCCCCGGACCTTCCCCAGGACAGGTCAGGATATAACAATAATTCTTGCATTCGCCCCCGCCCTTTCCTATGGCCTGGTCAGGTTTGGGCGCGACGCCACTAGCGCGGCGCCCGCGACAGAGTGGCCAGGCTCGAGCACGTTTTCTGGATCCCAAGCACCGGATTGGACACTGTCCGAGGACTGGACAGGAATTGGCTGACCAATCGGATGCTTGCTCGTCGTCTCCAAAAACATATATAAAGAGCCAAATCGCGCGAACTACGCAAGGATCCTTTAAGCAGCGTTACTCTGCCGAAATGTCAACCTAGGCCGGTCAAGTGACGCCGAGGTGTTCACCGATAGTTCAGGTCAGCCACAGCGCGCCTTCGAATGTAGGCACGGTCGCATTTTTTTTTAGGAAATGTAGAATTGTTGTCGACCAGCTACCAACGCCCGACCGGACCCATACAACGGAAACATCAAGGCGATGTGATGTAGGTGTGTCTGATATGTCATTAATACACAGAGCATCGTGAATATAATATATAATATAAATTATATAATATACTATAATTAATATATAATTTTAATTTTATGTTAATTTTAATGTTATTTCATATAACATAATATAGCATAATATAATATAATATAATATAATATTATATAAAGTAGTATATAAAAAATTAAAATGTAAAAGAAAAATATCTACCTTATTGGGGTTTAATGTTCCTTTCCAGTTCAGCATAAGTACACTCTTGAGTGTGTGCAATGTTTGGTTATACGCCATTGTCTTAAAATAGCAACCAATGTAAACCTCCGTCCTAACCACATTTGGATACAATAAAGACATTGATGCCTGACACATAGCATTCATTGCTTGAAATACCATGCATATTTTGTGTCAATGTTCTGCAGACCACAGCTTCAAGTGGGCATACTTCGCTTTCCTCAATATAATGGCGACATGGCATTTGGTGAAAGTGGTGAGTGCCATGAAGTTGCGCCGGCCGTCGTTATCCATGACGAACTGAATGGGTTTCGTGCAAATCAAGTTTTTTGTTTTGGTGTTCCAGTTGCGCCGGCCGGCGTTTCCAATGGTATCTTGCGCGCACTTGCAAAAGCTTGCACGCTTATCAACATTTTGTGTTGGTAAACATTTTATCACCTCTGGGATTTCCGCCTTCACTACCTGAGTTGCTTCTTTGTGGTTTTCAAATGCAACCGAGTTACGCCGGCCGTCGTTACTCATGACAAATTGTAGGGGTTTTGTGCAAATCACTTTTGTATGGTTTATGTACATGCATCCAGTTGCGCCGGCCGGCGTTTCCAATGGTATCTTGCAGTTGCGCAATCAGGCCCCATTACCAAAAGTGTGTTTGTACATCTTTTTTACACCTGAAGGATTTCTGCCTGCATATCCTGAGTTGCTTCTTAATGGTTTTTAATTGCGCCCGAGTTACGCCGGCCGTCGTTATTAATGACAAACTGTATGTGTTTCATAAAATCACTTTTGTATGGTTTACATGTATCCAGTTGCGCCGGCCGGCGTTATTAATGACGCTTGTCGTTCTTGTTTGATGCCCATCGTTTTCGTCGTGTCTTTAATGGTGATTATTTATCATTACTCATCCTCAGGGCTTTCGGTGCCGCGGGATTAAGAGGCGAAAAAAATCAGCTGCCGTCTGACCAAAGTCTGATGGCGCGATCGGGGCGGGGGGCCGTTTCCGACGGTTCGCGTCCCTTGTCCAATGACGACCGGGAGCCTGCACTTCGCGGTCTCTGGAGCGACAAGTACATCGAGAACAAGGGGTACAAAATTGCCAATGACATCTTTCCTATCATGGCGGAACGCGTGAAAGCAAACAACCACAGGACGCCAGAGATGAGCGCGGAGGTTCTGTCTTGCGCAGCTTCAAGACTAAATGCCATGGTGGCGGAGAGCAACGGCATTAAGAAGAGGAAGAACTGTGACGGCGGGCTTCCTGAAAATTGGGCGGAATCTCTTCGGGATAACATCAAGAAGGCTTTTGGCGACTTGGGAACATCTGAGAAGGATCGTGGGCTTAGGTGGGCCTTGTGTGGACTTGTTACGAAGGCAATGGAGGGCGTCCCGGACAGGATTGTGGAGCGCGCGTTCGGGATTGACAGGCGCTTTGTCGCAACTGTTCGGGGTCACAGGGATGGAATGGAAGAAGGGGAGGACGACCTTTTGATGAGTGCGCCAGAGAGGAGGAGGAGGAAAGACGAGCTTCCGACGGAAGTCATTGCCCTGATACAAGCGTGCTGGAGGGATGATAACTTGACGCGGGCGTCTCCGAACATGAAGGATGTTCATTGTGAATGGACCAGAAAGGATTACAAACATACACTAGCGTTTTCGGAGGGTGCGCGCTACTATACTGTCTCCAAGTCGAAGATTTACGAAGTGTTCATTTCCCGCCATCCGGAGTTGAAGCCACCGCGGCGGATGGACAGTAGGGAGGGGGGGGGGGGAGGGAGAGGAGGGTGTGAGGGGGGGAAATCAGGTGATTTTGGAGACGGAGGCAGGGATGTCAATGCTACGCACGAATCAGAAGAGCACAGTTCATGTGGGATACACTACTTTTTGCAAGCATATGCCCGCATGCGTCAAGGGGCGGTGGAAAATGCGGAACTTGTGCGCATGCCAGCACCACACTACCATGCAGTCCATGGTTGGGGGGTTGGCCAAATTTCGTGCAACTTTTCATGCCAGATGCGAGTGCGGACCTGAATGCCACGCGTGCGATCATGGTAGCCAGCTCGACGTGGGGTCGTCCGTGCCCACATGTTCCATTTTCAAAGCCACTCACACGACAGAGTGGGTGAACAAGTTTACTTGTGAGGTGGAGGGGATGAGGGAGGGGGGAGGTTCGAGGTCGTCTGTGGGGTCGTCGCGGCCGCAGGTTCAGCCTTTTCAGGGCGAACTTGAGGATCTGCCCATGCATGGGAGGGTGCTGGACGACGAGGAAGGGGTGCCCGATCATGACCTGGGCGAGGAGTTGGGGGTTTGCTCGATCCGGCGTAAGGCTTGTGTGTTGGGCACTTGCCTGGCTCCCAAGTGTGGAATTCGGAACTTCATGTTATGCGAACGGGAGGAGGCTTCCAACCACCTGATTTCATGGACCAGATACGAGATGCAGGATGTGCCGCCGGGTGCGGTTCTTGGGCCAGAGGTAATTTTTAGTGGAGTGGTTGCGCCCCAAGGCGTTTCTTTTGCAATGTTTCCTGAAGTTCTTGGGCCAGAGGTAATTTTTAGTGGAGTGGTTGCGCCCCAAGGCGTTTCTTTTTCAATTTTTCCTGAGGTCCTGTCTTTTTTCTTTCTACAGGTCATTGGTGGGTCGAAGTTGATGTCTTTTCTGTATGTGCACACTGCGCATATGCAGGACGACTGTGACGAGATCGCAAAGGCTGGTGGGCAGCGATTGACGCAAGTCGACGTCAAGTCCACACCAACGGAGCTAAAGGAGGCAATTGTGGACAAGTGGCCGGACTTCATCCAGCATTGCTTCAACGCGTGGTGGCAAGCGGACGCCTCCAAGGAATGTCTCTCAAGGATGCGGGTGGGGGACCTTGTATGCCACACAGATTACGCCGAGAACTACCAGTCTTACACCTATCACAATCTCCAAGCACAGTATTGGCATCCAGTCACATTCGTCCTTATGCCCTGGATCGTGCGCTACTTGGATCCAGCGTCGGGAAAGGTCGTGAGAAGGGAGTTTCACTTCATCGGACAGGGCGGAATGAAAAGGGACGGGCGGGCCCTCCGTTTTGCTATCCTCAAAATCCTGGCGACACTACGGTCAGAAGGGGTAGAGGTGAAGCGCTTCATTGGGTGGTCGGACAATTGCTCCATGCAGTTCAAGTCAAGGAATGTGATCGCGGAAGTGGCCCGGCTGCTGACGGAGGATCCGCACCTGGAGTCATTTGAGTGGAATTACTTTGGGGAGCAGCACGGAAAGGGGGAGGTGGATGGAGCTGGTGGGACTGTGAAGTGCATGTTGAGGAGGTGGCACATCAGGGAAGAGAACCAGGACAAACAGACGGCCGCCCAGTTGGTGGAGAATCTGGCGTCGGGGGCGGTGGGCGGGACCACAACGACCAGGCGTAACTTCTTCGAGTTCCCCGAGGTAATTAAGTGTACAGTCCTCGTTCAGGGAATAGTTACGCCGGCCGTCGTTTCTAGGGCGTTCTTGGAGTCCTGGCGATCAGGAGTGCTTAATAAAACACAACTAGCTCGATGGTCTCGTAACTTCAACTTTCCCTTGTGCAAATCTTGTCTTCGACGCGCAGGTGCTTCCTTACAGCCCAGGGCGCGGCGAAATCAAAGGAGTGAAGAAGGCGCACTGGTGGCGCATGGACAAGTCGAATGTGACGCGCTTAATGCTGCGCCAGTATTCCTGCTATTGTGGCGGTGCGTGCGCCGAGGAAAGGTGGTGGGATTGTCGAAAGGAGTGGACCGACATGGACGGCTGGAATGTGGGAGGTGCTCGGATGAAGCTCCACAAACTGGGGGAGCCAGTGCAAAGGAACCCAAACGGACAAGGGGGGCACGCAGGGACGCGACTGAACAGACTACAGGCAGAGAGGACGATGATGGGAAGGAGACTGAAGCTGCGAGACATTTTTGCCGTCGAGTCCTACTCTGGTGATGAGTCCCACGATCCAGATCATCCATATTGGCTAGCGGAAGTCTTGCAGGAGCCTTATCAGGTGGCCGCTACTTTCGTGAGGCGAGTGGCCGACAGAAACGGCAAGGTCGATAGGGAGTTGTTCCGTAAGGGACAATGGGTGGTGGGGGTGCGCTACTGGGACAGATTTCCGGGTATGGCGACGATGTTCAAAATGGACGCCGATGCGCAAGCTGAACAGCCAAACTTGGTCAATTGCTACCTGTGCATGGACGCGGGGTTCGAACACACCATTGTTGTCAACCCAGCTAACAATCGCCAGGCCATCTTGACCATTCCGACAGACGTCGAGAAACGGCTCACGAACTTGGCCAAGAAGAGACCTGTTGAGTAGGCCAGCTCGCCCGGGCTTGGTTGGACGAGGTGGACAGCCTTGAGAGCACGTGCTTCGTTGTGAGCACTTGCCTTTCAGCCGTGATTTGCAAACGAGTTCCTTGTCCTGAATTGTAAAGCTCGATTCATGCTCTTTTAAGGAAGTGTATAATATTATCCAGATCATGTATATATTTAGATCTAGACCTGAGTTCAAATAACATTTCTTAGAGGGCTGAGATGCGCGAGGTCCAGCATACATGTATATATCCATGGAGACATGTTACAAACTCAAATGTTTCATTGTACGTACCACTAGCTCGTCGACGGGGGTATCCCATGTAATGTATGATTTATGAATTAATTAATCGCTTAATTGTACAATTTAAATGGATCATGAACTTGTCAAGTGGCCTAATTTGGTTTATTTGGTTCATCATTTATTGATGTCAATCATTCTTAATTGAATCTCGAGCAATAGCAATCATGAAGCACATCCTAATCATGTGATTCGCATAATGAGAATAGGCAACAAGTGCTAAGTACTTTGAGGAATGCGGGGTTGGTCAGGTTATTATAGAGCTAGAGCTACAAACGGCACATATATTGCAAACTTTGCGCTCCAGGCATGGAATTTCAAAAGTACCAAAATTGGAGCAGTAGATGTTGGGGACGCCCCTGACTGGTCGGCGGCCAGCCCGTAAAGGGATTCATCGACGACCTAGCCAGCAAGCGGCCAGTCTGGGATACTCGGCGGGGCTAGCAATAGTCCTGTGGTGAGGTGCTGTAAACGATAGCGTTCAGCTCTCCTGCTTTCAACGACACCTAGTGGCGGCCAGGGCTTGCCTTCAACGACACCGGGTGGCGGCCAGCTCAGAAGGGTTTAACGTCATCGAATATGGTTCGTCCCCTAGATAGGATTCTTTCTTTGCAAGCGATGCCTGCGGAAGGCTAGCTGGCGTGCTCGCTTTCTCTCCGGGTTCGCACGCGTAGGGGGTTCTTGTTATACGTTGTGCCTCTATAGGGTGTGAATGTCGTTGGTGCGAATGGAAGTTGCGGATGACGACCATTCGTTGTTTTACCTGTTGTGGGGGTGGATACCGTCTGGCTGTTGCCGACTGTGTTGACGGTGTTTACCTCCGTGTAATTGTTGTATAGCCCCTTTGCCGCGGAAGGCTGGTGGGGGCGTGTGCTGTGCTACACTCCGTGCTCTCTCCTTGTTTGTCGGGTTAAGGTCACTGCATTTAGAGGTAGCCTGGGATTCCCCCTTCTCTCCTGCTTGCATGCCGCTGCCAGACTATGATGTAACATGCCTCGACGTAACAGAATAAATAAGGGTGGACAGTCTGGATTTCCTTAAGACTATGCAGTAGCTCATGACGGGGATAAGGGTAGACCTGCTATATTCTACAGTTGGAAGACTTGTGAGGAGCACATTAAAGATAAGATATTGTCTCTAGGCTCTAGTGCTAAGTGGAAAGGGTTTGACAACATTACAGAAGCAGATAGGTTTGTTAGGGAACACATGCCATTGCCTGAGGGGATGCACACCACACGTGAATGCTCCAAGCCACCCACGCTCAGCAGTCAGGGGGAGGGGACAGCAGTTACAGTTACCTTCTCTCAGCTGACCATTGGCCCTAGCAAACAGTAGAGGATACTATTACTACCTAGGTAGTAATACTAGGTTCTATATCTATAGATCCATAGCACGTGGTTGCTCTTTCTCTCTCTCTTTCTTCCTGGGGAGGTGATGCCTGCTGTGTAAGGTACCGGTACGAGTGCTCACCATGCCAACACGGTACCAAACAAGGAACGCCAGAGAGACAGAAGACGAGCCTAGGGAGAGAGATTCAGATAATAGAGAGGTAGAACCTGTAGACAACCACGAGCACGGTACAGAAGGGCTAGAGGTACCACCGCACGTCCAAGTAGAGACAGGTACAGGTGAGGTCATGGAGAGACCTGTGGAAGGCTCCCTACGATCCAGATCTAGTTCCCCCGCGGATGGGGACAATCTAGACGCCTTAACCAGGCAGGAAGATGACAGAAGTGACCAAGAGATACTACAGGGGGACTCGCAGCAGCAGCAGCAACAGCAGCAGCAGCAGCAGCAGCAGCAGCAACGACAGCAGCAGCAGCAACGACAGCAGCAGCAGCAGCAGCATCAACCACAGCAGCAGCAGCAGCAGCAGCAGCAGCAGCAGCAGCAGCAGCAGCAGCAGCAGCAGCAGCAGCAGCAGCAGCAGCAGCAGCAGCAGCAGCAATGGATGGCACCAACGGCAACCCCGGTTGCAGCAACAACAACCCCAGACGAGACCACAATGGCTACCATCGGATCCTGAGCAGCAGGGAGACGAGAATGAAGATACCCTGCACTACCGCTATCAGCAGCCAGTCACCGGGCGGCCATCGCATCCTTGGGCAGGGCGGGGGCGGCCCCAGGGACCTCCACCGGGCCCCACACACCGGGGCAGACGCAGAGTGTCCTTCGGCAGCACGTCCCTGTTACCCACGGCGCTCTGGTATTCGGATGAGGAGGGGGAGATTCAAGGGGCAGATGGCGAGTTCGACGACCTGGAAGGGACTGGCGAGGTTGACGAGGAACCAGTTACGCAGGGCCCGCCCGTTGGTACTCATAGACCACGGACCAGACCAGGGGAGGCCAGGAACAGTGTCACCGCCCGAGGCGAGGAGACTCATACGCCCGTCCAGCGCCCGGCACCTCAACCGCAGCGCCCACGGGTGCTTGACCAAAGCGCGGTCTCCTCGCCTGCGCCTGCTGGCAACCTTAACTTCAGCAGGGTGGCCTTGGATGACCCGGGGTACGAACATCCCTCATCTGTACAGGTGCGGCGGACTCATGGTACGCCGCCCAGATCCGGATCTCTCCCCCGGTCGCAGCCCCCCACCTTCGGCTCCATCCCCCACGTAGACGTCGGTGGGCCCATCACCACCGCGGTAAAGGCCCCACCGATGCCCAATTTCAAGAATGTACCCAAGCTGCACGCGGACATGAAACCGCGCGAGGTAGAGGAATGGGGACGCATGTGGCAAGTATACCATCTGGCGCAATCACCACAACTGGCAGCTGGCCACCTGTGATCTGATCCCGCTGGTGGTTAACTCCTGTATGGACCCCTCGGTGGTGAGCATCTTGAACTGTGAGAGCATCGTGTCCCAGTCATACCCGCAAACCTTGGAGGAGCTGATGGACCGGGTGCGCCGCAAGCTGGTGCCCCCAGATGTTGTACTCCACGAGCGAATCGCCTTCGGCAAGCTGCGCCAGGGGACCACCCCATATCGCGAGTTTCTGTCTAAATTTGAGTCCAGCGCCGCCTATGTGGCCGACATGACCTGGTATGAGTACAAGATCAGGTTCATCGAGGCACTCTGTCCTGAGCTGCAGGACGAGGTATTCAAGCACTACGCTGAGGTCCCTTGGGAGGAGTGGGACATCTTGAATATCCAGAGGTATCTCCTACAGGTGGCCGACGTAGTGGCTCGCGGGCGTGCACCCTCAGTGCGCCGTTTCTTCAGACCAGCTCCCCCGCAACGGGTGAATCAGATGTACTCCACTGAGTTCGCCGGCGAGGAGGAGGACGAGTACCTCGACGACCCTGATGAGGGCTACACTGACCAGGGTGTCAACGCGATCGACGCTAGCAAGGCGCGATGCTTCATGTGCAGCGAGGTGGGGCACCTCAAGCGCGACTGCCCCAAGCTCCGGGGCAAGCACGCCAGTCATGGGGCAGGAGACGGGGAACCCAGTGTTCGCTTCTCTGGCCCAGCCTTCGGCAGCCGCCCCGACTCCTCCGGTCCTCGGGACCGACCCCGCAACGCGGGTGAGCTTGCGGCTCGCCTGCAGCACGCCAGACAGGTCCCGACGCAGTACCAGCAGCCGCGACCACCCGCGACCAGCTCTACCAAGGGCGTGTTGCGCGCGGTCAACGAGATTGAGGCGCGGCGACAGTCCTCCTCTTCCGGCCATACGCATGCAGTGGCGGGCTACGAGTATGACGACGAGGAGGGGGCTGACGAAGAGGAGGAGGGGGGGGAAGAGGGCGGGCGGTCGGGCGAGGCGGCCTCCCGTCCCACCGCTCCTCGGGAGTAGTAGCCCTGCCCGTGGGCTTGGGTCCCGGGGTAGGGGATAGGGTAGAAAAATCAGATGGTAGTCCAGACGCGGAGTCAACTAGAGTAGAGGTAGACGTCAATAACGTGGCCTCAGACGCGTCCACTCAACCGGCGGCGCGTGCATCTCAAGGAGGTTCGCGACATTTGTTTCTTTTCAGCGGAGGGTTACTGGTCCCTCCCACCGTCCTTGATCCGTATTTGAAGGAGAAAACGATCATGGACGTGAAGTTCCTGGTCGACACCGGCGCCTCCACGTCCTTCATCAACGAGGCCCTGGTGCGTCGGCTGGGCCTGGTACCACGACCTCACACCACGGCAGTGTATGTCACCTACTCGGATGGCCGGCGGCACCAATCGCCGGGCCTAGCAGACATCAAGGGTGTGCTGCAGGGCACGCCGGTGGACCTGGTGGCGACTATTGCGCCGCTGGGCGCTGCCGACATCATCATTGGAGTGGACTGGCTGGACAAGCAGGATGTGGACATCAGTGTGCGCCGACGGGTAGTTTGGTTTCCGAACGGATCATTCTGGTGCCCCGACAGCGAGTACAGGGCACAGGCCGCTGAGGTCCAGAACATTACACACGAGCGCTCGGCGGACGGGCCTCGACCAGCGTCCCAGATCCTCATGAGTGGCAAGATGCTGGCGCGCCAGCTCCGGAAGGGCAAGGAGTATGCGATGTACCGTATAGACCTGGACAGCACTCAGGTCATGCTTAATGAGATCGGTGCCGGCTTCACACAGGACGAGCTGGCGCGGTTCAACGCCGTCCTGGAGAAGCGCACTACTCTCTTCGCGGATCGCACCCCCCAGTTCCCTCCCAATCGATCGGTGCTACATCGTGTCCAGCTCCAGGAGGGTTCCGGGCCGACGGTGTCTCCCATGTACCGCATGGGTCCAGTCGAGCTGGTGGAGCTCAAGAAGATCCTCATTTCACTGCTCGACGCCGGACTCATTGAACCCAGCAACAGCCCCTTCTCAGCGGGCGTGCTGCTCGTTCCCAAGCCAAGGGGCAAGTGGCGTCTGGTGACTGACTACCGGAAGCTGAACGCCATCACTGTCAAGTCCCGGTATCCTCTACCGCGGATCGACGACATCTTCAACCGTGTCCAAGGGGCTACGTGTTTCACCGTCATCGACTGTGCGGACGGGTTTTGGTAGCTGCGCATCGCGCCAGAAGACTGCCATAAGACCGCGTTCGCTACGCCCTTCGGTCACTACCAGTTTCGGGTGGCGGCAATGGGGCTGTGTAATTCGCCTGCGTCCTTCCAGATGCTGATGAACGACATCCTCCGTCCGGTGATGGGCACAGCCCACTTGCCGCAGCTAGGTCTCCCAGGATCTGGCGGACCCGCAGAAGGGGGCGCGCCCGCCCTGGACCTACAAGCGCACGTGCGCGCTAGCGTATCTGGACGACATCCTGGTGTACTCCAAGTGTCACGTCCGTGATCATTTACGTCCGTGCACTCAAGAAGTTACGCGGTTGCCGTAATCGGAATCGTTACCGACGTTTGGTTGGTTCCGATTCAGTAGGCCGCAGGCTTTGTTCCTTGGGCCGGTGTGGAGCGCCGCGCCGGAAAGGCCTGAATTTCTAGAGTGACAGTCTTAGGTGACCTGACTTAGGTTCAGGCGCAAGACTTTGGGGCGCAAAGCCTTGGTGGCTTGCGCAATATTCCGGTGCGTGACATTTGGCAGTTATGAATCTTTTGTATTGTCCAGACGGAATGATGTTCAGTCCATCTGACAAAGCTAGATACGCAGATCGTAGTGTGCGGTGTGCTGGCTCGCACGTGGTTGTCGAACAGACTTGCTCTGCATTTTGCTGGCAGTCTAACTGCACGTTAGGCGGCTTGCTGGCAAATGCGACAGCGCATGGATGCCGGGATTTTTGGAGGTATTTAGGAGCAGCGCAGCGGCCATGGTGGTCGTTGTTCGCTCGTTTCTCTCCCTCACAACTAGTTTGTTGTCTTCATGGGGTTAAACTTCTCGAACAGCCCGGAGCAGCCCCCGTGAGTGGTTGCATGTCGTTGCCATGACGATGGTTGATAAGATTGACAATGGTTTGATCCGGTTGGGATGTTGTTGGCATTGTGGACGAGAAACGTTCTGCTGACCCGGGAACAGTCCCGGGAAAGGGCCGGTTCGTCGTTGGCCAGTGTGCCAGTAACTGGGACATGAGCGCAGAGTCACACAGTTGATATAGATTATGACGTAAGTAAACACTGTTGCGCCACAGTGGCGTCATGGTCGGTCTGTGGTGATTTCGATGGGTCTCAAGGATATGTAGTTACTCTTACAGTTGCGGCAGCACAACTCGGCATTCATTGTAATTTGTCAAATGTTATGGAATGAATGGTTTGGGCATTGCTTTCATCATAAAGCATTATTGCAATCTTCATAATATAAATATCGGCTGGCTGCGCTGCCTGTCATGAAGGTGGTGGTGCCGTCAAGGACCACACCTATCATTTCCACTTTATTTAAACGAGCGAACAACCCTTGGCGGGTTCAGTTCGGACAGCCTGAGCCGGAGATATACCCAAGCTGCTTGCAGAATCAAGCACTTGGAAGAGGATTAAGCTTATCCTTTAAAAAGCTATGAAGAGGATTAGGCTTATCCTTGAAAAAGCCATGAAGAGGATTATGCTTATCCTTGAAAAAGCACTGAAGAGGTTATTGCTTAGCCTATTTGAAAAGCATGTGTGGTCCTGTCGTGGGAATTTTTTTTTTCCCTATGTGATCCTCTTTTTGACTTTTTGGCTCTTCATTTTTTCGAGCTAAAAAGTGGGGGGGAATATAGTGGATCACACACAAGAGTACTCTATTGCTATGGATATGCCTTCCAAGTGATAGGCTAGGATATAATGGCACGCAAACGCGACAGCTGTCACGTCCGTGATCATTTACGTCCGTGCACTCAAGAAGTTACGCGGTTGCCGTAATCGGAATCGTTACCGACGTTTGGTTGGTTCCGATTCAGTAGGCCGCAGGCTTTGTTCCTTGGGCCGGTGTGGAGCGCCGCGCCGGAAAGGCCTGAATTTCTAGAGTGACAGTCTTAGGTGACCTGACTTAGGTTCAGGCGCAAGACTTTGGGGCGCAAAGCCTTGGTGGCTTGCGCAATATTCCGGTGCGTGACATTTGGCAGTTATGAATCTTTTGTATTGTCCAGACGGAATGATGTTCAGTCCATCTGACAAAGCTAGATACGCAGATCGTAGTGTGCGGTGTGCTGGCTCGCACGTGGTTGTCGAACAGACTTGCTCTGCATTTTGCTGGCAGTCTAACTGCACGTTAGGCGGCTTGCTGGCAAATGCGACAGCGCATGGATGCCGGGATTTTTGGAGGTATTTAGGAGCAGCGCAGCGGCCATGGTGGTCGTTGTTCGCTCGTTTCTCTCCCTCACAACTAGTTTGTTGTCTTCATGGGGTTAAACTTCTCGAACAGCCCGGAGCAGCCCCCGTGAGTGGTTGCATGTCGTTGCCATGACGATGGTTGATAAGATTGACAATGGTTTGATCCGGTTGGGATGTTGTTGGCATTGTGGACGAGAAACGTTCTGCTGACCCGGGAACAGTCCCGGGAAAGGGCCGGTTCGTCGTTGGCCAGTGTGCCAGTAACTGGGACATGAGCGCAGAGTCACACAGTTGATATAGATTATGACGTAAGTAAACACTGTTGCGCCACAGTGGCGTCATGGTCGGTCTGTGGTGATTTCGATGGGTCTCAAGGATATGTAGTTACTCTTACAGTTGCGGCAGCACAACTCGGCATTCATTGTAATTTGTCAAATGTTATGGAATGAATGGTTTGGGCATTGCTTTCATCATAAAGCATTATTGCAATCTTCATAATATAAATATCGGCTGGCTGCGCTGCCTGTCATGAAGGTGGTGGTGCCGTCAAGGACCACACCTATCATTTCCACTTTATTTAATATAGTGGATCACACACAAGAGTACTCTATTGCTATGGATATGCCTTCCAAGTGATAGGCTAGGATATAATGGCACGCAAACGCGACACAAGACGTTCGAGGAACACCTGGCTGGAGGATGTTGACGCAGTGCTGCAGATCATGGAGGATGAGCATCTGTCGGCGCGGAAGGCCAAGGTGCGCGGCGGTCGCTGCGTGCCGTTTCTGGGCCATACCCTGTCCGCGGACGGCATCGCGACCGACCCGGAGAAGATCGAGGCTGTCCAGCAATGGCCGGTCCCTACGGACGTGAAAGGGTGCGCAGTTTCCTGGGGTTGGCATCCTACTACCGGCGGTTCATCCCGAGGTTTGCCACCATCGCCGCCCCGATCAACGCTCTTCTCAAGAAGGGTACCCCGTTCCTTTGGGCTGAGCAGTGCCAACAGGCTTTCGAGGCGCTTAAGCGCCACCTCACCACTGTCAGCGCCGGTCCTTGTCCTGCCGGATCCGTCCCTTCCTTTCGTCGTGGCTACTGACGCCAGTAAGGTGGCCATCGGGGGTGTTCTCCTGCAGGACCAAGGCAAGGGCCTTCAGCCCATCGAGTACATCTCACGCACCATGATTCCGGCGGAGCGGAATTATCCAGTGCATCAGCAGGAACTCCTGGCAGTAGTCTACAGCTGCCACACGTGGCGTCATCATCTTCTGGGGGCCCAGTTTTCGGTGGCCATCAGCGAGCAGGGGGATCTCGACCCCCATCGCCTGGTGATCCACACGGACCACCGGCCGCTCACCCACCTCTTGGTGCAGCCCAACTTGACGCCCCGTCAGGCGCGGTGGATGGAGTACCTGTCACAGTTTGCGCCGTTCAAGATCCAATATGTCAAGGGCGCGGACAATGTGGTGCCCGACGCCCTCTCGCGACGGGCGGACTATTGGTTCTACGAGGACATGGACGTGCTGCATACCACCTGCGTACCAGTGGCCGCCCCGGGGACTGCCTACGGTATGGAACCACGGTCTCCCCGGGCCCGCCACTTGTTTCATCTTGGGCACACCACCATGGATGACTTGTCACCCCTCCCGGAGGAGACGGGTCAACCAAGCGCCCACGTGGACGTGGATACCCCCAGGGAGGGGGAGGGGTCGCAGCGGGTCGCATGCGCGCGTGCCCCTTAGTCATGTGGTGCCGCCCCAGGGAATTTTTCAGCTTCAGCCGCTCGGCCCTCCCACAGTCTTCTCAGAATTCGTCAACCAGGCGGGTACGGATACGGCGGAACCGGCTGCGGACGCGTTCACAGTCACGTCGGACTTGGAGACGCTGATCAGCCGTTTCACGGTCACGGAGGAAGCAGCACTGGAAGCCATCCGGGCACATCCCCAGCAGATGGGGTCCTATCCTTGCAAGTTCCAGGATGGGCGCCTGTTCGTGAGTCCCCAGCCGGAGGAATGGCGGCTGTATGTTCCTGAGCTTTGTAGGGCTGCCTTGCTTCACGAGCTCCATGATTCCCTTCTGGGCGGACATCAAGGAAGTCACCGTCTCCTTCCCCGGGCCCGTTTACAAGCACTTCTACTGGCCAGGGATGAAGGAGTATATCGAGACGTATGTGCGCCAGTGCCCCTCGTGTCAGATCATGAAGTCCAGGAACGTACACGGGCTCTCAGGCAGTCCCTAAGACGCTGCCGGATCCTATGGGTCCTTGGGATTCTATCATGATGGACTTCATCGGCCCGTTTAAGAAGACGAAGAACGGCAACAGCATGGTCTTGGTGTTCGTGGACCGCCTGACGCGCATGTGTCACCTGGCCCCGTGTCCGGTCGACCTCACAGCGGAGGAGTGCGCCAAGACATACCTGACGCACGTGTTTCGGTTTCACGGGCTCAGCACGCAGTTCATCTCTGACCGCGACAAGCTCTTCACGGCCAAATTCTGGCAGGAGTTTTTCGAGCGACTGGGCACCAAGGTGTCGCTGGGCACAGCCTACCACAGCTCGTCATCGCACCTGGTGGAGCGGTTGAACCGCACAGTGCAAGAGACCATGCGACACTACACTGACACGGTGGGCAGCAATTGGGAAGAACTTCTGGGCTTGGTGGAGTTTTCCCTGAACAATGCCCCCCAGGCCGCCCATGGGTTACCCCCTTTTTCCTCAACTCCGGCCGACACCCTCTCACACCGCTCGACTTGCTTGGGAGCCACGAACTTGGAGAGGATCAGGTCAAGCTGGATACCCTTCAGGGGGTTGAGCGGTTGCTGCAGCGGATGCACCAGGCGCATAACAGCGCAGTTCAGGGCTATCGCGCAGCGGCAGAGCGGTATCTGGAGAGGACAGCCGGCAAGCGGGATCACCGGACGCCGTCCATCGAGGTGGGCGATTGGGTCCTGGTTGAGGGCCCGCAGATCGGGCGATTTTCGCACAAGGTGGAGAAGGAGCTGAAGACTAAGCTCCGACCCATGTTCCTGGGTCCCTACAAGGTCCTCACCAAGTTCGACGATGTCATGTTCCAGGTGGACATTCCAGTGTCATGGAACCTCACGTCCAACCGTTTCCACCGTGACCAGCTCAAGTTGTATCACCAGAATACCATTCAGGGCAGGGTCAATCCCCCAGCCCCACTGGAGTTCAATCCGGACACGGGGGAACATGAGGACGAGGTGGCAGCGATCGTGGGACACCGGGATGTCAAACGGGGACGAGGGGTCCAGCGACAATACCGGGTGCGATGGCGATTCGCACAACACGAGTCTGAGGACTCGTGGCGCACCGCTACCGAGTTAGCGGGGTGCGCCCGCTTACTAGAAGCATATAAGAAGACGCACCAGTTGCGTTAGCAGACCACATCCGGTAGGGTGTAGAGTGAGGGTGGTGTGTGAGCTGGGTATCAGGTACACGCCGACTAACGCCCTGGCATCTTGTGTGTGGGCTGTGCAGGGGGACGCCGCGGAGGCGCTTCCCAGAGGCCAGACTTCCGTCGGCGCCGTGGAGGCTGCAGACGTGGAAATCCGGGATGCAGACGAGGAGTCCAGTGAGGGAGATCTGGTTGACATGGATATACCCGACGATCCTGAGGTCCCAGAACCGGAAGTGGGGGCGAGGACGCAGATAGCTCGTGGAGAGCCTGCGGTCCGAAGGGGTGCGCCAGGGGCCGGGGGCTCAGGAGATGGTGGCGGACAGACTGGGCCTTCATCTGGCCGCGAGTGCCGGCAAGAGACATCGTCAAGACCCGGAGCACCGGACGCGCGTACGTTGCAGCTAGTGAAGGAGCTGAACGAGGAGACGTTTAATCCCCGGGTGTTCTTGCGTGACTATGGTCGGGATCGAGAGAGAAGTCTTGTTGGAACGACGACGTCGGCGCCGTAATCGGATGCCTTCGGAACTCCGCGCTGATTCCATTATGGCGCGGGTCGACCCTGAGCGGATGGATATTTTTCGAAGGTTCGTGCGGCGCAACGCGAGGTTTCGGATCGAGACTTGTACCGCTGCGCGCGACGGCGTGGTAGTCGGTTCCGACTGGGAAACCCATGAGCGGGAGTGCTCCTGTCACGCGTGCATGAACACGCTGGAAGCGGGTCTGGCATTCCCACGGCTCTTTCTCCTCCTACTTCCACCCATGGTGCGGAAGCTGCTGGAACGCCACTTTCCCCGGTATCTTCCGCCGGAGGGGGCGCTACGGGGTGAAAAATGTCTGCGTGAAGGGCAGTATTCGTTACGGCAGGCTCTGGATCGCATCGTGGCCATGGATGATGAGGACCATGACGATGGGAGTGAGGGGTATGACTCTGATTACGACGACCATCCTCCACGCCCTCCCTCTCGTTCCCCTCCGCGGGATCCGCCCTCTCGGGGCTCCCAGGGGAGCGGCGCAAGAAACCGTCCTGTGCCTCGTTATGAGGCGCCACCGCCGGCGACGGGCTGGGGGCGACCTCCAGGGCGTGAGACGCGGAGTCTTCCGAGGGCTACCGGATGGGGTGGGGGCAGTCAAACCGCTCCTCGACGTGCTCCGGAGTGGCCGGCACGTCGTCGCTCGCCATCACCGCCCTCCCGCTCGCGTTCGGGACCGCTCGGACTCTGGGACCGAGGTACGCCCCGCTCGCCAAGCGTCACCACCATCTCGTCGTCCCTGGGGTGGTGGTCCACCCACTGGGATGTGGTGACGCTTGGCGAGCGGGGCGTACCTCGGTCCCAGAGTCCGAGCGGGAACGCGAGCGGGAGGGCGGTGATGGCGAGCGACAACGTGCCGGCCACTCCGGAGCACGTCGAGGAGCGGTTTGACTGCCCCCACCCCATCCGGTAGCCCTCGGAAGACTCCGCGTCTCACGCCGTGGAGGTCGCCCCCAGCCCGTCGCCGGCGGTGGCGCCTCATAACGAGGCACAGGACGGTTTCTTGCGCCGCTCCCCTGGGAGCCCCGAGAGGGCGGATCCCGCGGAGGGGAACGAGAGGGAGGGCGTGGAGGATGGTCGTCGTAATCAGAGTCATACCCCTCACTCCCATCGTCATGGTCCTCATCATCCATGGCCACGATGCGATCCAGAGCCTGCCGTAACGAATACTGCCCTTCACGCAGACATTTTTCACCCCGTAGCGCCCCCTCCGGCGGAAGATACCGGGGAAAGTGGCGTTCCAGCAGCTTCCGCACCATGGGTGGAAGTAGGAGGAGAAAGAGCCGTGGGAATGCCAGACCCGCTTCCAGCGTGTTCATGCACGCGTGACAGGAGCACTCCCGCTCATGGGTTTCCCAGTCGGAACCGACTACCACGCCGTCGCGCGCAGCGGTACAAGTCTCGATCCGAAACCTCGCGTTGCGCCGCACGAACCTTCGAAAAATATCCATCCGCTCAGGGTCGACCCGCGCCATAATGGAATCAGCGCGGAGTTCCGAAGGCATCCGATTACGGCGCCGACGTCGTCGTTCCAACAAGATTTCTCCCTCGATCCCGACCATAGTCACGCAAGAACACCCGGGGATTAAACGTCTCCTCGTTCAGCTCCTTCACTAGCTGCAACGTACGCGCGTCCGGTGCTCCGGGTCTTGACGATGTCTCTTGCCGGCACTCGCGGCCAGATGAAGGCCCAGTCTGTCCGCCACCATCTCCCGAGCCCCCGGCCCCTGGCGCACCCCTTCGGACCGCAGGCTCTCCACGAGCTATCTGCGTCCTCGCCCCCACTTCCGGTTCTGGGACCTCAGGATCGTCGGGTATATCCATGTCAACCAGATCTCCCTCACTGGACTCCTCGTCTGCATCCCGGATTTCCACGTCTGCAGCCTCCACGGCGCCGACGGAAGTCTGGCCTCTGGGAAGCGCCTCCGCGGCGTCCCCCTGCACAGCCCACACACAAGATGCCAGGGCGTTAGTCGGCGTGTACCTGATACCCAGCTCACACACCACCCTCACTCTACACCCTACCGGATGTGGTCTGCTAACGCAACTGGTGCGTCTTCTTATATGCTTCTAGTAAGCGGGCGCACCCCGCTAACTCGGTAGCGGTGCGCCACGAGTCCTCAGACTCGTGTTGTGCGAATCGCCATCGCACCCGGTATTGTCGCTGGACCCCTCGTCCCCGTTTGACATCCCGGTGTCCCACGATCGCTGCCACCTCGTCCTCATGTTCCCCCGTGTCCGGATTGAACTCCAGTGGGGCTGGGGGATTGACCCTGCCCTGAATGGTATTCTGGTGATACAACTTGAGCTGGTCACGGTGAAAACGGTTGGACGTGAGGTTCCAGGACACTGGAATGTCCACCTGGAACATGACATCGTCGAACTTGGTGAGGACCTTGTAGGGACCCAAGAACATGGGTCGGAGCTTAGTCTTCAGCTCCTTCTCCACCTTGTGCGAAAATCGCCCGATCTGCGGGCCCTCAACCAGGACCCAATCGCCCACCTCGATGGACGGCGTCCGGTGATCCCGCTTGCCGGCTGTCCTCTCCAGATACCGCTCTGTCGCTGCGCGATAGCCCTGAACTGCGCTGTTATGCGCCTGGTGCATCCGCTGCAGTAACCGCTCAACCCCCTGAAGGGTATCCAGCTTGACCTGATCCTCTCCAAGTTCATGGCTCCCAAGCAAGTCGAGCGGTGTGAGAGGGTGTCGGCCGGAGTTGAGGAAAAAGGGGGTAAACCCATGGGCGGCCTGGGGGGCATTGTTCAGGGAAAACTCCACCAAGCCCAGAAGTTCTTCCCAATTGCTGCCCACCGTGTCAGTGTAGTGTCGCATGGTCTCTTGCACCGTGCGGTTCAACCGCTCCACCAGGTGCAACGACGAGCTGTGGTATGTAGGCAGTGCCCAGCGACACCTTGGTGCCCAGTCGCTCGAAAAACTCCTGCCAGAATTTGGCCGTGAAGAGCTTGTCACGGTCAGAGATGAAGTGCCGGCTGAGCCCGTGAAACCGAAACACGTGCGTCAGGTGGTCCACGAACACCAAGACCATGCTGTTGCCGTTCTTCGTCTTCTTAAACGGGCCGATGAAGTCCATCATGATAGAATCCCAAGGACCCATAGGATCCGGACGGCAGCGTCTTATTAGGGACTGCCTGAGAGCCCGTGTACGTTCCTGGACTTCATGATCTGACACGAGGGGCACTGGCGCACATACGTCTCGATATACAGTACTCCTTCATCCCTGGCCAGTAGAAGTGCTTACGGGCCCGGGGAAGGAGACGGTGACTTCCTTGATGTCCGCCCAGAAGGGAATCATGGAGCTCGTGAAGCAAGGCAGCCCTACAAAGCTCAGGAACATACAGCCGCCATTCCTCCGGCTGGGGACCCACGAACAGGCGCCCATGCATCCTGGAACTTGCAAGGATAGGACCCCATCTGCTGGGGATGTGCCCGGATGGCTTCCAGTGCTGCTTCCTCCGTGACCGTGAAACGGCTGATCAGCGTCTCCAAGTCCGACGTGACTGTGAACGCGTCCGCAGCCGGTTCCGCCGTATCCGTACCCGCCTGGTTGACGAATTCTGAGAAGACTGTGGGAGGGCCGAGCGGCTGAAGCTGAAAAATTCCCTGGGGCGGCACCACATGACTAAGGGGCACGCGCGCATGCGACCCGCGCGCATGCGACCCCTCCCCCTCCCTGGGGGTATCCACGTCCGCGTGGGCGCTTGGTTGACCCGTCTCCTCCGGGAGGGGTGACAAGTCATCCATGGTGGTGTGCCCAAGATGAAACAAGTGGCGGGCCCGGGGAGACCGTGGTTCCATACCGTAGGCAGTCCCCGGGGCGGCCACTGGTACGCAGGTGGTATGCAGCACGTCCATGTCCTCGTAGAACCAATAGTCCGCCCGTCGCGAGAGGGCGTCGGGCACCACATTGTCCGCGCCCTTGACATATTGGATCTTGAACGGCGCAAACTGTGACAGGTACTCCATCCACCGCGCCTGGCGGGGCGTCAAGTTGGGCTGCACCAGGAGGTGGGTGAGCGGCCGGTGGTCCGTGTGGATCACCAGGCGAATTGGGGGTCGAGATCCCCCTGCTCGCTGATGGCCACCGAAAACTGGGCCCCCAGAAGATGATGACGCCACGTGTGGCAGCTGTAGACTACTGCCAGGAGTTCCTGCTGATGCACTGGATAATTCCGCTCCGCCGGAATCATGGTGCGTGAGATGTACTCGATGGGCTGAAGGCCCTTGCCTTGGTCCTGCAGGAGAACACCCCCGATGGCCACCTTACTGGCGTCAGTAGCCACGACGAAAGGAAGGGACGGATCCGGCAGGACAAGGACCGGCGCTGACAGTGGTGAGGTGGCGCTTAAGCGCCTCGAAAGCCTGTTGGCACTGCTCAGCCCAAAGGAACGGGGTACCCTTCTTGAGAAGAGCGTTGATCGGGGCGGCGATGGTGGCAAACCTCGGGATGAACCGCCGGTAGTAGGATGCCAACCCCAGGAAACTGCGCACCCTTTCACGTCCGTAGGGACCGGCCATTGCTGGACGGACTCGATCTTCTCAGGGTCGGTCGCGATGCCGTCCGCGGACAGGGTATGGCCCAGAAACGGCACGCAGCGACCGGCGCGCACCTTGGCCTTCCGCGCCGACAGATGCTCATCCTCCATGATCTGCAGCACTGCGTCAACATCCTCCAGGTGTTCCTCGAACGTCTTGGAGTACACCAGGATGTCGTCCAGATACGCTAGCGCGCACGTGCGCTTGTAGGTCCAGGGCGGGCGCGCCCCCTTCTGCGGGTCCGCCAGATCCTGGGAGACCTGCGGCAAGTGGGCTGTGCCCATCACCGGACGGAGGATGTCGTTCATCAGCATCTGGAAGGACGCAGGCGAATTACACAGCCCCATTGCCGCCACCCGAAACTGGTAGTGACCGAAGGGCGTAGCGAACGCGGTCTTATGGCAGTCTTCTGGCGCGATGCGCAGCTGCCAAAACCCGTCCGCACAGTCGATGACGGTGAAACACGTAGCCCCTTGGACACGGTTGAAGATGTCGTCGATCCGCGGTAGAGGATACCGGGACTTGACAGTGATGGCGTTCAGCTTCCGGTAGTCAGTCACCAGACGCCACTTGCCCCTTGGCTTGGGAACGAGCAGCACGCCCGCTGAGAAGGGGCTGTTGCTGGGTTCAATGAGTCCGGCGTCGAGCAGTGAAATGAGGATCTTCTTGAGCTCCACCAGCTCGACTGGACCCATGCGGTACATGGGAGACACCGTCGGCCCGGAACCCTCCTGGAGCTGGACACGATGTAGCACCGATCGATTGGGAGGGAACTGGGGGGTGCGATCCGCGAAGAGAGTAGTGCGCTTCTCCAGGACGGCGTTGAACCGCGCCAGCTCGTCCTGTGTGAAGCCGGGACCGATCTCATTAAGCATGACCTGAGTGCTGTCCAGGTCTATACGGTACATCGCATACTCCTTGCCCTTCCGGAGCTGGCGCGCCAGCATCTTGCCACTCATCAGGATCTGGGACGCTGGTCGAGGCCCGTCCGCCGAGCGCTCGTGTGTAATGTTCTGGACCTCAGCGGCCTGTGCCCTGTACTCGCTGTCGGGGCACCAGAATGATCCGTTCGGAAACCAAACTACCCGTCGGCGCACACTGATGTCCACATCCTGCTGGCCGGGCCCACTTCAAATGTTCCGCCGTCCAAGCCAAGTGTCTGACACTTTTTCGCTATTTTCGCAAAAAAAAAAAAAAAATTCGCACGAGTTTGCGTGATTTTCGCGTGATTTTCGCACAATTTTCACACATTTTCGCACGATTTCGCACGATTTGGCACAATTTTGCATGATTTCGCACGATTTCGCATGGATTTCAACCAAGGGTCGTTTTGGGGAGTGACGTTTGACAAAATTTCGCATGAATTCACACACGTTGTGCACATCAAAATTTTTTACCGTCGACATTTTTCACATGAAATTTCGCACGATTTCAGCAAATTTCGCACAAATTCGCACGATTTCAGCAAATTTCACACGATTTCAGCAAATTTCGCACAATTTCGCACGATTTCGCACGACGAATCACTCTGCAGAGTGACGATCGTCGAAAAAGTAAAAAAAACGACAAAAAGTGTCACACTTTTCGGAACATTTGAAGTGGGCCCGGCCTGCTTGTCCAGCCAGTCCACTCCAATGATGATGTCGGCAGCGCCCAGCGGCGCAATAGTCGCCACCAGGTCCACCGGCGTGCCCTGCAGCACACCCTTGATGTCTGCTAGGCCCGGCGATTGGTGCCGCCGGCCATCCGAGTAGGTGACATACACTGCCGTGGTGTGAGGTCGTGGTACCAGGCCCAGCCGACGCACCAGGGCCTCGTTGATGAAGGACGTGGAGGCGCCGGTGTCGACCAGGAACTTCACGTCCATGATCGTTTTCTCCTTCAAATACGGATCAAGGACGGTGGGAGGGACCAGTAACCCTCCGCTGAAAAGAAACAAATGTCGCGAACCTCCTTGAGATGCACGCGCCGCCGGTTGAGTGGACGCGTCTGAGGCCACGTTATTGACGTCTACCTCTACTCTAGTTGACTCCGCGTCTGGACTACCATCTGATTTTTCTACCCTATCCCCTACCCCGGGACCCAAGCCCACGGGCAGGGCTACTACTCCCGAGGAGCGGTGGGACGGGAGGCCGCCTCGCCCGACCGCCCGCCCTCTTCCCCCCCTCCTCCTCTTCGTCAGCCCCCTCCTCGTCGTCATACTCGTAGCCCGCCACTGCATGCGTATTATGGCCGGAAGAGGAGGACTGTCGCCGCGCCTCAATCTCGTTGACCGCGCGCAACACGCCCTTGGTAGAGCTGGTCGCGGGTGGTCGCGGCTGCTGGTACTGCGTCGGGACCTGTCTGGCGTGCTGCAGGCGAGCCGCACGCTCACCCGCGTTGCGGGGTCGGTCCCGAGGACCGGAGGAGTCGGGGCGGCTGCCGAAGGCTGGGCCAGAGAAGTGAACACTGGGTTCCCCGTCTCCTGCCCCACGACTGGCGTGCTTGCCCCGGAGCTTGGGGCAGTCGCGCTTGAGGTGCCCCACCTCGCTGCACATGAAGCATCGCGCCTTGCTAGCGTCGATCGCGTTGACACCCTGGTCAGTGTAGCCCTCATCAGGGTCGTCGAGGTACTCGTCCTCCTCCTCGCCGGCGAACTCAGTGGAGTACATCTGATTCACCCGTTGCGGGGGAGCTGGTCTGAAGAAACGGCGCACTGAGGGTGCACGCCCGCGAGCCACTACGTCGGCCACCTGTAGGAGATACCTCTGGATATTCAAGATGTCCCACTCCTCCCAAGGGACCTCAGCGTAGTGCTTGAATACCTCGTCCTGCAGCTCAGGACAGAGTGCATGCCTCGATGAACCTGATCTTGTACTCATACCAGGTCATGTCGGCCAGATAGGCGGCGCTGGACTCAAATTTAGACAGAAACTCGCGATATGGGGTGGTCCCCTGGCGCAGCTTGCCGAAGGCAATTCGCTCGTGGAGTACAGCATCTGGGGGCACCAGCTTGCGGCGCACCCGGTCCATCACATACTGCCTTTAATATAAACATCTATTATCTATGATCGAGACATTATGCTCCGTCAAGTCCGGTGTTTTTTGCAACGTCACCCACATCTGTTCGGTGCTGCCCCTTGGCACAAGCTCTACAAACAGGTCGTGGACCGGCTGGATCGCGTAGTATCTCCGCACATCTGAACCCTGTGCATTACAATTCGTTCAAGTGGCCCGCCGGAGCGGCTGTACAATTTTTCCCAGTGAGCGCGCTGCCAAGTGTACTTGTGGGCAAATTTTTAGGTGCCCCGTCACTAAAATAGGTACTAAAAATTAGGCTACGGTACGAATTCAGCGAATTTCAGCGAATTTTCAGTCGAACCAAAGGAAGTGACGCCAACTACCAAAAAGTTTCCGTTACGAATTTTCAGCCCAACACTCGCGCAAAATGAAGTGACGGCAACTACCAAAAAGTTTCCGTTACGAATTTTCACTCCCACACGTTTGCACAAAAGGAAGTGACGGCAACTACCAAAAAGTTTCCGTTACGAATTTTCAGTCCCACACTTCGCGCAAATTTTAGTAGGGCTGCACGCAAGCTACCTTTCAAAATTTTGCGCTAGTATGGAACGCATTTCATTCGTCTGGAGGAACGCTGCCCGCCAACTACCCCCGTTCAGAAAGTTCCGCCGAAATTTACCCGAGATTTGGAAATCTGAACGTCCGCGCAAATTTTAGTAGGGCTGCACGCAAGCTACCTTTCAAAATTTTGCGCAAGTATGGAACGCAATTCATTCGTCCGGAGGAATGCTGCTCGTCAACTGCCCCCGTTCAGAAAGTTGCGCCGAACTTGACTTGAGATTTGGAAATCTGAACGTGCGGTTGGAGTTTCGCGGGGAAACCCAAGTTCCCAAGTAATTCACCAATGACGCGCTTCGAACACTTGTCCGCTAAAACCTAAGCAGCCGCTCCGGCTGGCCACTTAAACGAAACTTGATGATGCCAGATCTCCTTTGCGGCCGTTCCGAGCTTGGCACTGGATTCGTTGTCCACATCGTCGCGTCGCTGCAGCCACACGATGTTTTCTGGCATACACGGGCTTTTGGTTCCCGCCGCACATTTGAAAGTGCTGTTCTCCGGCTTTTTGCCTTTGCACCGTGTGCAGTTCTTGGACGTTTGGAATCATGGCATGGCTAACGTGATGACTGACTAGCTAGACCTTTTCAGTGGTTTTCCATTTGCGGGTATTTCCTCGTAAATGGTGGGAGAGCGATCGCAGCAATGGTGCTCACCACTAGACACTCCCGGCCAGTTAGGCTCGAAACACACGCCCTGATCAGTCAAGCAAGTTGTTTCCGGCCCCAC
>RPFO01000644.1:0-62500 GCA_009746045.1 Mesostigma viride
CTCACTTTACTCACTCACTCACTCACTCACTCACTCACTCACGCACTCACTCACTCACTCACTCACTCACTCACTCACTCACTCACTCACTCACTCACCACTCACTCACTCACTCACTCACACTCACTCACTCACTCACTCACAAATCACTCACTCACTCACTCACTCACTCCACTACTCACTCATCACTCACCTCACTCACTCACTCACTCACTCACTCACTTCACTCACTCACTCATCACTCACTCACTCACTCACTCACTCACTCACTCACTCACTCACTCACTCACTCACTCACTCACTCACTCAGCTCACTCCACTCACTCACTCACTCACTCACTCACTCACTCACTCACTCACTCACTCACTCCTCACTCACTCACTCATCACTCACTCACTCACTCACTCACTCACTCACTGAGTATTGGGTACCTTAGGCATTCGTAGTGCAAGTAGGGAAAACTTGAGTCTGATTTTAGGGTAGTGCAATGTGGAGTTTGGTTTGCTGGGCCACTAAAACCCCTTGAGTGTGACCTTCATGTAATCCAGGTAGGGTAAGGTTGGTTATATGTCATAGTGGTGTATTGAAAAGTAAAAGGTTATATCTTGAAAGCCCTGGTGCCTTCATAATCCAGTGGTTCAGGTCTTGAACTATAGAGATACTCACTAAAAGACTGTGAATTCAAGAACCCAGCCCCTATGAAATCGGTGTTTGGGTTGTTGATGCTACTACCATAGTTGTCTAATAATAGTGACGGGATTGTTAGCTCTACTACTATAGAATACTCCTAAATTATTGTCATGTGTATAGGTTTGGTTTGTGTCACCGGCTGTACTATGAGTGATTGATGACTGATGTAACCGACAGTTTAAGAACGAAATACAATGCTTTGAGTGAAGATGCTTAGACATTGATCACACCATTGTGGCATGCAACATAAACATATATGCTGTGCTGCAGCACTATGTTCTGTTTAGGACATCAAACAGCATTACATCAGAATAAGACATCAAAAGTGTGTCATGACAGGATCTCTCTCCTCACATTGAGGATAGACAGTTGTACAAGTATGGCACGGGCCTCAGGCACCAAACACCAGCCACTTGAGGGCATAGTTGAAATCCGTCTGCTTGGTAAGGGTGTCATGCACAGCCTCCTCGCCCTCCTCCTCCGGGTCCCACAGGACGTTGAACGACCAGCCTGCCGTTGTCTTCTTGGGCAGCGGCTCGACACGGACCGAGTTGCGTGGCGGTGTGTTGGCGATGGTACCGTAGTACCACTTCCAGTAGGGCTTGCCGTCATCCCCCACCACATCCCACAGCTGGCAGATGCGCCTGCCAACCATGGACTCAGGGGTCAGCTGAGAGAGGTGCAACACCTGGGCGGCCAGCAGCTCGGACGCCACAGGTGGGTCGATCTTCTTATCCTGCATGCGCTTGTACGCACCCTCCTTGTACGCATGCGGGTCGTCCTTGTTGGCATGCGGGTCCCACTTGATGATGACGCGAGCCTTCTTCGTGGGTGACGCCTTCTTCTTGGGCGACGCCTTGGAGGAGGTGGCGGGGCCCGCCTTGGTGGTGGTGAGGCCAGCCTTGGTGGTGGCGGGGCCCGCCTTGGTGGTGGTGGGGCCCGCCTTGGTGACGGTGGGGCCCGCCTTGGTGACGGTGGGGCCCGCCTTGGTGACGGTGGGGCCCGCCTTGGTGACGGTGGGCGCCGAGTGAACCGGTGGGAGGACGTCTGTCTCGTCAATGAACGGTGCCACCTCCTCGGAATCCTCGAACGTTGACAGGCGTTTCATTTCGTACCGCCTCTTGAATGGCACCTGCACCTTGTCACCATGATGTGTCACAGTGGGGGGGGATGGCTCGTCGTCGTCCTCGTCGTCGCAGAGGTCGTCCTCGTCGTAGTCCTCGTCACTGTCCTCGGCATATGACACCTGCACGCAGTGAGGTGAGGTAAAGCAGCAGCAATGATGATGTCTGTCATGCGTGTACGGGCAAGAAAACCAGCACGGAGACTGTGTACGCTGGACTAGGGAACCCCATGCATACTAAAATGGGTCACAAAAGTACCGCTACCTTAAGGGTTACACACTCACAACTCCTACATTGCAAACAATAACAAGCAAGGGACAATCTGACAAGCATGGACATACCTTCTTGCGAGCCGCACGCGTGCGCTTGCGTGGGGGCACGGCAGCTTCGCCATCTGGGCGGGCATTGGAGGTGGTCGCGGCCTCCACCACAGGGGTCGGGACAGCTGGCGCCGTCTTTGTGTTGTTGGTGGATGAGCCCGCACGCCCCCTCTGCTTCTTGGTGGGCGGGCCACCTTGGGCAGCATTGTGGGCGGCCAGCGTCTTCTTGCTGCCCCATACGCGGCACTCCTCGGGGGTTTGTAGCCCACCACCCCCCTCTCACCTGCTGCATCTGACGCAGGGGGGGGGGGCAACCCAGTTGGGGTCGACCTCGAAAACGGTGCCTTCAGCGGGCATGGAATCTGGACCGGGCGTGTTGGCCAGGGGCACCCGCAAGGAAGCAGCCTCAACCTGTTACATACATACAAGGCAAACACACACACACACGGTGCGAGGCAGGCCAACACGCAAAAAGTCAGCTAAAGGGATTGTGCGGACAGGACAAGTATCAGTTGGTTTGCCAAGTTGGCGAAGTCAGCCAGTGGTCCACACATTGCAAAGGCACACCAGCTGAGTTCTTTTGACATGGTGTCAGAGGATTGATGAAAATGCTCGACTACGCGAGTTATTAGCAGCCTGACTTACCGCATCAGCGTTGGGAGTGACCGCCAGTTCCTCGTCAGTTGGGCGTGGGACCTCGTATTTCGTGAAGCCCTCGGGGCAGACGAGTGCGTCGCGCTTCGGATCCCGCTGGAGGCTGACGGCACAGCCGGTCTGCGTCCAGCCCTTCATGATGGTCAGCCTGCCCTCAGGCCCGCAGAGGCGGATCCAGGCGATAGCCACGGCATTCTGGATGATGATCCGCGTCTCGGAGGCGTTGGGCGGGTCAAGCCCATCGCGGGCCCTCGCGTCCATTATGCGGGTGACCTCCGCGTCAAACCAGCGCTTGAACACGGCATTGATGCAGCAGTCATTTGGCTGCCACAAGTGGGTCATGTTGCCCGGCCCATACCACGGCAACACCCCCATTTCCCGGAGGACTTGCCGAAAGGCGGGGGAGACCTGCATGCACCGATCCACCGCAGCACCAAAACACCCAGGCATTGGAAACGACACATAAAAAAAAGAGAATATTAGTCTCCGGCATCATCATCACCACATGCCTTGCAGCCAACATGCACATGCACTGAAACGAAACAAGCCAAAGAAAATTGGGGTAATAAGGAAGGAAACACATGCCCACCTGAACAGCGAGGTTGTCCAAGAACAAGAGGACGTCACGCTTGCCGTACTTGGCGTACAACTTCTTCAAAAAGGCTTCAAACAGTTGCAACCACACCTCCGGGGCGTGGTCGCTGAACCAGGCGGAGGCCTGAAAGGTGACAACCGCCTCAGGCATGTACTGGTTGGTCTCGTAAGCCATACGAGCCACGTTCTTACCCGCGCCGGGGAAGATGATGAGGGGGGGGGCATGTCAGCCAGCCAGTTCTCGTCAAAGGGGGAGTGGGGGGCGGTGGTCAGGCAAACGGTAACTGCCCGGTGCTTGTAATCCACCTTCTTGGTGCCCATGTTCACGTGGGACGCCCCTTTCTCCGCGAAGCACTTGCCCTTCATGTTCCTCAAGGCAAGGCCCACCTGGTCCATGTTAAACCGAAACGTGCCGGTAGCGGGGCCGATGGGGAAACGCCCCCAATATGGGTCCCTGAGCGCCCTCAAGCCGCTGTTCAAACCGGCGACGATGAGCCCGGAATGAAACTGCTGCAACGCGGGCAACGCCTCCTCCATGGTGACATTGCGGTGGTTGCTCGCCATCCGCGTGACAAGGCCCCGTCGGCACGCGAACTCGCGGGCCCACGTGTCGGAGTACGCAAAGCCCATCCCCGCCGTCGGGTAATGTTTAGCCATCAAGATCTTGGCCTGTGCTTTGACGACGCTGCAATACGATTGGGAAAAACAGGCACGCAAGCAATGAGAGGGCGACAATCAGCAAGCTTTTGCGCTCCTTCGAATGTTCACCAAATACACATGCCGCTGTTTAAAGACAGAAACTACCCATCAGTGTTTTCAGCAAAACGAAGAACAAGGAAAGCATGCAAACTTACGCAAGCACAGGGGCTCTCTTCTGGCTGACGATCCAGTCCCTCAAATCCGCCTCCATTAATGGAAAGCGGCCTTCTCGTTGTTTGCCGGGCACCAACCCTCGGCCCGAGTGGTTTTTCAGGCTTGGGTCATCAGCCATGGCACGGATCTTCGCCTTCGTCTCAGATTCCAGCCACCGGCAGACGGTCGAAGTGCTCACTCCATATTGCTTGGCGACGGCCGACGGCGTGGTAGTTCCCTGTTCGATACACGTGACTGCGACAACTTTCTGCTTCGCGCTCACGAGCGTGACCAGCTTTGTCTTGGGTGGCTCCAGGATGGGCGCCGCCTTGTCGTCAGCGGTGGGCAAAACATTGTCACTATTGGCCGGAACGCGCGCGCACAGCTGCGGCTGTCTCCGCCGTGGTTTAGCCCCACTTTCTTTGCCTGTGAAGTTAGTCATGGGGCGTGGCTATGGCGCCAGCCCTCGTGGTGGGCACACGTGTACAGTATGGATGGTGCGCACACTTGGGTTGTGCGCAGGTCAGGTTGGTGGTGGATGTGCCACAGGACGACCGATGCTCTTTTTTATATGCAAATTTGGGCGCCAAACTCAATTTGCACCGACTTTGCCAGATATTTGCCGACCTACACGTGGCTGAGTTGACGTTTCGCGGGCATCGGACGCGCGGGTTAGTCAGTGTTGCGAATCTGACCATTCGCAAATCGGCGTCGGGCCTGGATCTGGCGCCTCGCAATTTGAAATTTGCCGTCTCATTAGGTACGCAATCTACCGACTTGCGTACATAAGTAGTACTGTAGGACGGCGCAAGGGCGCAAGTGCGCACTTGTCGCGCCTCGCAATTTGAAAATTGCGGTCTCATTAGGTACGCAATCTACCGACTTGCGTACATAAGGAGTACTGTAGGACGGCGCAAGGGGGCCAGTGCGCAACTTGTCGCGCCTCTTCACCGTGTACACCCGGCATGTATACCCGGAGTGTACACCCGGAGTGTACACCCGTGTGCACCCGGCAGTGCAGACCGAAGTGGAGCGTGACCCACAACGACGTTGTGGGTCACGCTACACTTCGGCCCACCGCCACGCTCAAGTGTCGGCGCTTGCATACTGTACATATGTTATGTAGTGGCGTGATCCACAACGTCGTTGTGGGTCACGCCACTACATACAGTGCATACAGGGCCTTAGCGTGTGGCAGTAGACCGAAGTGCACCCGGCGTGTACACCTGTGTACACCCGGAGTGTACACCCGTGTGCACCCACTTACAGGCGGACTTGAGGATGAATTACCATCCTTGAAAAAATGATGTTTTGACGTAGGTGGTCGGAAAGTTGCACGAACGGCAGCGATGGCAGACGGCTTGGCTACGTCGGCGGAGAGAGTGAAGGACACACTGGCCACCATGCGCTCGACATTGCGTGAGCCGGTAAGTACAGTAGACGGTTACGCAGTTGGCGGGTATAATTTCATGTTACGCGGCTGGGCATATTACGGAGACAAGGTCGTTGTCCCTGGCGTTATGCAGGCAGGTGATGCGTGGCCGGGCGCCATGCCCTTTTTGTTTTTTTTGGGCCAACATGCACCTGATGCTTTTCGTCGGTTGTTGACAACCCAATCTGGTGGCTGGCATCCATGCTTTGGACGTACGCGGGCCGGGATGCACGTGCACGGAGCGCAGGTGAACAATTGCAAGACACCGAATGACTTCGTCAGTCTGTCCAGAGATTTTAAGGGCTCTCCCGTTGAGAGGCTCGTCGTTACCTTACACACGAAACAGGAGTTACACAGGCGCAAGGATGACCTGAAGAAGCTGGCTGGCGATACGTGGGACGTCAACGCATGCACGGCCGCCGTAAGGTTTTCCCTGTAATGTAGCTACAATGTTGTTGCTTTCTGTTGGATGCATTGCAGGTAGAATGCTAGGCCTTGAACCAACCGGCCGAGGCACATGGGTGACGTCTCTGAATTTGTGGCATGGGGTGTTCCTGGTTTCATGCTGCTTCAATGTACATGGATGCCGTTTGTACGCAGCATCGACGACTGAATGAGCACCAGAATAAGCGCGCTGCAAAGGTGTGGCCTGTCAAGAGTGAGCGCGATGCAAAGCTGCGGAAGCTTGGAGCCTCAACATCGTCTGCTGATGAGCAGAAAGAGGCTGAAGGTGCAGCGCCGGTTGCGTCTGGGGGTAATACACGGCAACCAGCGACGCAGGGTCAGCTCGCAGTCCTTCCCCCGCCCCTAACCTCCGCCTCCCCCCCAATGCCGTCCTTGGCTCTCTCAGGGGGCTTATCAAGCCTCCCACATGCGGACAGTGCTGCCCGTGCTGGCTACGAGGTAGCAATTGAGGCGCAACATCTGCTTCGAGCTGCGCTAGAGGCTTTGCAAGGCGTGACAGCAAGTGCGGCGCCAATCCTTAAAGACCCCGTTGCAGCGGGTAATCTGGCGCAGGCAGTCGTGACCAACCAGATACTCGCGCAGGTAGGGCTCCTGTTATTTTGCACTGAGTTTACCTGTTTATCGGGTTGTTTGTTGTGTTCAAGCAGTAACGTCTTATCTGAGCATCTCCATTGTTAGGATGTCCACGGCCTTGGCACACCGGGCTTATTTACAGCAATAATCTGCCTGGTGATGTGTGTGATCGGCACTGTGTGTTGCAGCTCATGCGCGTGGCATCAGCAGCCAATCGGGGCAGCGGGGACGAGGCCGCCACGGCGGTGGTGGGCGGGGGCAGCGGGGACGAGGCCGCCACGCCGGTGGTGGGCGGGGGCAGCGGGGGTGAGGCCGCCACGGCGCCGGTGGGCGGGGGCAGCGGGGACGAGGCCGCCACGGCGGTGGTGGGCGGGGGCAGCGGGGGTGAGGCCGCCACGCCGGTGGTGGGCGGGGGCAGCGGGGACGAGGCCGCCACGGCGGTGGTGGGCGGGGGCAGCGGGGACGTGGCCGCCACGGCGCCGGTGGGCGGGGGCAGCGGGGACGAGGCCGCCACGCCGGTGGTGGGCGGGGGCAGCGGGGGTGAGGCCGCCACGGCGCCGGTGGGCGGGGGCAGCGGGGACGAGGCCGCCACGCCGGTGGTGGGCGGGGGCAGCGGGGGTGAGGCCGCCACGGCGGTGGTGGGCGGGGGCAGCCGGGATGAGGCCGCCACGGCGGTGGTGGGCGGGGGCAGCGGGGGTGAGGCCGCCACGGCGCCGGTGGGCGGGGGCAGCGGGGACGAGGCCGCCACGGCGCCGGTGGGCGGGGGCAGCGGGGACGAGGCCGCCACGCCGGTGGTGGGCGGGGGCAGCGGGGGTGAGGCCGCCACGGCGGTGGTGGGCGGGGGCAGCCGGGATGAGGCCGCCACGGCGGTGGTGGGCGGGGGCTAGCGGGGGTGAGGCCGCCACGGCGCCGGTGGGCGGGGGCAGCGGGGACGAGGCCGCCACGCCGGTGGTGGGCGGGGGCAGCGGGGGTGAGGCCGCCACGGCGCCGGTGGGCGGGGGCAGCGGGGACGAGGCCGCCACGGCAGTGGTGGGCGGGGGCAGCGGGGGTGAGGCCGCCACGGCGCCGGTGGGCGGGGGCAGCGGGGACGAGGCCGCCACGGCGGTGGTGGGCGGGGCAGCGGGGGTGAGGCCGCGGGCAGCGGGGGCGGGGTCGCGGCCAGCAATGATGGGTGGACAGTTTCTGAAGATGCGGAGGAGGTGGACAGTGCTGAGAAGCGCCCAACCGAGGAGCAGGCACGTACGGGGCCTCACGAATTTTTAGACGTGGATGCGTGGGCGGATGCGGCTGAGGCTGCGGCTGCGGCTGCGGGGGGGAAGCGAAAGCGAAACCCAAGGCCAGCCGCGCCACTGAAGGTGGTGGGTGATGATGCCCCGTGCACGTCTTGCCAGCAGGGTGCCAGGTTTATGGCGGAGGAAGACTTGGTCGTAACAGGCGAGCATCAACGCGTTATGAAAAACGAAAAAAACTGTTGCTTCTTAGATGCAGCAGTTGACGTGATTTTTTTTACCATCTTGTTTGTCTTGCAAACACTTGGCGCCCCAGGACTGTCATTCCTCGTGACACGTCCGCCTGGTGTGCCACATACCCCGGATATTTGCCGTATCGGCTGGATTCTCATGAAATTGATGTTCTACCGGAGTGCTGGTAGGCTGGACATGATGACTAAATGGCGGAACATGCTGTTTGATCAGCTTTCCAAAGTCGCCCGGGCTCGTGAGCTGCCGATTAAAGTGGGAGGAATGGGGTCCGTCCATGAAGCATTGTCGGTACTTCTTGTACATTTGAAGGGGTGCCAGCCTACCTTTACACCCTACAAGTGTGTCGCACGCGCTTCGGAAAAAGAAGATTGTGAACCCCCGCATCCAATCGACCTACGTGTGCAGCACAGTTCCGTACTGGCACGCCTCATGGACAACGCCGGTTTGTTGGCCAACATGCGGGCTGTCTGCCTGGAAGGCTATATAAGCATCCACCAAGTCGCACGGTGTAAAAGCTTGGGACCGGAACCGTGCCTGAGGCAGCGTGTCTTTAAAGGCAACCCCGCATACCTGGTGTTTACCAAGCTCCATGGGGAGAAGCGTACCCCTTGGACAAGTACAGTGGGCCTCCTTTGCCCGTCGCTTTCAATGTGGAAATTAATGTGGATGAAGACGGTGCCATGTCTAAACGCACAGTGGACCTGCGCCTTGCAATTCTCATGCGAGCGTATTTTAAGCACTGGACCACATTGGTGCCTGCAAGCACTGACCCCACCAGGTGGTGCGACGAGTGGGTGGAGTATGATGACCTTTTGGAAACCGTCCAGCCTCGTGGTCGTCTGAGTGATGTCGTCCAGCAGTTGACCGGCTGCATGTATGGAGCGGTGTACCGTGTGATTACGCCATGCCAGAACTAACCGAGTGCAGTGTCAATCATGCTCCACGGCTCCCCACCGGGACTCCGCGTAGTTAATTAATTAATGCCAATAAATGTGAATGGTGAGGACAACTTAATATCAACTTGTCATCGAGTACTGACCGCGTACATGTGTCTCCCATGCACATGCTGACAGGTTTACTGGGGATTAGCGTGCACTTTAGGTTAGTCAGTCAGTCAGTTTATTCCCACGCCGGTTATCCGACAGAGTTATATTAAGGGGGTTAGTCAGTGTTGCGAATCTCGCCTCCTAAGTCCTACGATAATCTTAGTTAATACTCGTACATTATTACAACTAGGTACTGGTGAACTTATGAACTTTCTACAGAATACACCCGGCGTGTACACCCGTGTACACCCGGAGTGTACACCCGTGTGTACCCGGGAGTGCACTGCGAAGTGGAGCGTGACCCACAACGACGTTGTGGATCACGCCACCACATACATATGTACAGTACATACTTGTACTAGCGCCGACACTTGGTTAAACATACATGAACATTAATACTTGTGACATGATTAGAATTAATATAATGGTAACCCCTTCTTTGCTGGGTAAATAATAATAGTTAGTAACTTGGGCTGGACAACCATGGTTAAGGTAATGGCAACATGACTTGCCTAAAGCATTGTTGTTCACTTTGTCTTTACCACCATGGTAAGGGTACATGGTAACATCACTTGGCGTGTATCAAATGGTGACTTGGGCTTGACAACCATAGCTAGTGTAGATGGTACCATCACTTGGCTTGATTTATTAAGTTAGACAACTAACTTGATAAACATTGGAGGCCTGAGGTTCCATGGTTATGGTAGGGGTAATACCAGCATCACTACCCTAACTCATTAATTGAGTGATGTTTAATTGAGTATGTTAGTGGGAGCATGTACAATGTGATTTTAATTTTAAATTTAATTAAATTATAACATGCCTCCGCTGGGGGGCCATGTAGCACATATTCCAGTGGGGGGTGGGGGTGGGTGGAAGCTGAACCGCGGGGCCCAAAGGGGGCCATCTATTCTAATCTACTCTAAACCTTTCTAGCCTTGCGCTTGCCCCGCCCTGTGGTGGGGGGTTTGCCCACAGGGGCAGGCTCATGTGCCAAGACAATGTCTTGCCACAATGTGATATGACTTCCACTATGAGTATAAAAGTCCTCATGGCATCGGGAAGGAGGGTTAAGGCGAGACATGGGGCCCCCAGCAATATGACCGCCCGTGCATGCAATGCAGCCTACAAACTAATGTTTCACTTAATACAAACTAATGCACAGTCAACCTAAACTATACTAGTACGATGAAAGGCTAGACACCCCGGGCCCCACGACGGAGGGCACGGCTATAGCCCGCCGGCTAGCACGGCTAGATGTAGCATGTTCCTTCCAATATGAACCTAAATCTCCTGCATCAAGTATATAGCAGTCATTCACTTTATATACATGCATGCTGTAGCGAGCAAATAAGTGGACAACTGAAAGGGGTCAACCAATTTAATTGCAAAGCCGTAGTATGTCTGCAAGCAAGCCTGCCTTTAGATAAGGAGAGTTGGGTCTTATGATACCAGGCTTCCTAACACTCTAGCAACGATGGAAGTTTATGTTCATCATGGCACTACATCCATGTAAGTACCGCACTGTAGGTTGTCTCCACATATCGCTGATCAATTCTACTTGTGTTGGAAAGGTTTTTCCATCAGAATAATGTATGCACACACTTTGGTGGGTCACAGAAGGGTTAGCATGACATGCGTCCAGCCAAGGTTGTTTCACTTAGCACATTCTCCATCGCCACATCCCTTTGCGGCAAAATCGTCCACCGGCACAGCCCCTGGCGCCACAGCCACTGGCGGCTCAGCCATTTGCGCCACAGCCACTTCCGGCACAGCCACTGGCGCCACAGCCACTTGTGGCACGGCCACTTGCACCACAGCCACTTGAGATGATGCCACTGGCGCCACATCCTCGAGAGCCGCATCCACTCCCGGCACAGCCACTGGCGCCACAGCCACTTGCGCCACATCCACTTGCGGCAAAGCCTCCTGTGGCACAGCCACTTGCGGCACAGACGCTTGCTGCACAGGGTTCTCTTCCTTGTAGTTGGCCCTTCGCCAGACGTCCACGCTACGGCGGGCATTGGCAATCAACTCGCACTTGCCTTCGTGATTAAGCAAAAAGTGCCGTGCTTGACATTCCGAGGAGCAATAAGTTGCGTCCATGCAATCCCGGCATACCTTCAGATCGACGCCAGCGCCACCATTGAAACACTTGACGCAACGACCACCCTCGGACGGCTTCTCGTCATAATAGAACAAAACCCCGTCGCAGTCACCCGGAGTTCCCTGCGCGGTGACGGGGAAAGACGCCGCGACTAAGACGCCGTCGTTGTCGCGCTCCGTAAATCGCACAAACACGTCGTAGCGAGACGAAGACTGGCGAGGAATGCCTGCGAGATAAGCGGCAACGCTCGTGCCTGCAAATTCTGCCAACAGGGCGTTTGCGGAGACGAAGCGCAGGGGGACGGCAGTAAATGCCTCCGACAGGTACTCAACAGGAAAACGCGCCTCCAAAAGCAGCACCGTCTCCTCCGAAAGATTCTTCAACTTCTTCTCGGTGTTCATCTGGATCGTTACGTTGGGCACGGCCGAAATGCAGCCGCGAAATGTTTGTAGATATTCGTAAAAATCATAAATGACGACGTCTCTCGCCGCCGCCATTTCACGACGCTCCGGCAGCACAGCCGGGAATATCTCAATGGCGATTCCTTCCATCTGCTTCATAATACCACGAAACCAGCTTTTAGAGCAAAAGTTATGGATGGATTGTGAACTTCGAAGTGAGACGATGCCTGTGAATATACATGCGCACGCAGACCTCGCCACCTTGGAAATAAAACAGTCAAGACGCCAACCCATGCAATATGTATGTAGGGGGCTCCTCTTTACGTTCTGTACTTCTGTACGTACTTTACGTGTTGGGCCGGTGGTCAGCTCGTAACAAGTCAGTCAGTCTGTCTCTTGCGGAACTTCAAGTACAGAATTCGCCACCACTTTGGGCCGTATCGGTCCTTGGTAGTTACGCAACAAACATTCGAACGGTCGCCGTGGAAAGTACCTTTGTTGCGTAACTAGTTGCGTTACCGCGGGTTGGTACTGTAATCAAGGAGACCTCTTCCAGGTGCCCGTTGGTGTACAAGGCGGGGGTGACGTGGAACTTCCTGATCAGGGTGCTACAGCTGTATCGAGCCCTCAGGGTGACCCTGGCCCGGCCCCTGGGTTACCTTCACATACGGTGGTTGGGCAAGCAGGCGGACAGGCTGCACCTCCGGAACGGTCCGACACCAGGCCTAGGGGTGTGCGTCTATCAGATATTGTACAGGCTTGGCAAAGAGCCAAGAAGGAGCCTAAGGACGTGTCCAAGCTTGTCTGGCAGTTGGATGAACCTGAGGTAGCTGCCATGGAAATAGATAACAATGCACAGGTTTCTGTCATGGGACCTCAGCATACAGGAGAACTGCTGGTCGGAGAACCAAGTTGCCCCTGGGTGTCTGATTTCAGTGGTAGGGCGCATCTAAGGGTGTTGGGAGAGGTTACTGCCCCTGTCATGGGTGTGGATGTGACCTTCCTTGTCCTAGAGGACTATGATGGCCCTGTGATTTTGGGTCAGAATTTTCTGGGCAATCCTGGGATTTCTATCAGAGCTACAGCTCTGAGAAGAGATGGCTGGGGGATGATTCCCCTAGAAAATTTCAGGACAACATTTCCAGTCAGGTGCAGGGCCAAGCCGGTCAAGGGTGTAAAATGGGATGAAGGGGAGGTGCCCCCAGCAGCCAGTTTGGTGATTCCAGCTGTGTTGCACCCCAGCAGTATTGGCATAACTCACAGGAGCCTTGCTGCACACTCTCCTTTGACATATGACCAGCTAGTCCAAGAGATGAGCTCACCTACTTTGTTTGAGGCTTGGAAGCTCGCCTTCTCCAAGGCATTGGAGGAGTGGTTGCAGTTTGAGTGTGCTGCACCAACAGACAGGCGTCCCCCAGCATCAAGGAAGCTTGCTTTGAGATTTGTGCTGAAGAGGAAGGTTGTGGATGAGGTATCAGTGCCCCATGTCAGGCCTGTCCTGAATGAGTATCACGGCACGGGGAGTCTGCCAGGAGAGGAGCTGTACACGCCAGGAATGTTACACGACACATGGAGAATTTTGCTATGTCTCTACGTGGGGTTGCTGAACAGGGGAGCAGCTATGTCATCAGTGCTGCTGGACTTCAAGAGGGCATTTTTAAAATCTGATCCAGAAGTGGCCAGGAGGGTGTGGAAGCAGGATGAGCCTTACTGTGTTGAGGTGCCTGCTATCTGGAAGCTGGAGCTGCATCAACATTTCCTGGTTATTCTGAAGGGCCTGGAAGGACTCAGGTCGAGCCCAATCATCTGGAGACTCACGCTGCAGGAAGCTCTGATCAGTGAGTGTGGCTTGAGAGTGTCTTCAGTTGATCCCTGTTTGTTGCTGGCCCAATGGGAGGGTCTGCCAGTGTATGCTAGTTTGCATGGAGATGATCTGCATTTGCTAGCCCCCACGACCTGGCTGAAGAAGTTTATTCCTGTCATCAGTGGCAAGTTTTCACTGGGCAAGGAGCTGTGGCAGGAGCCCAACAAGCCTGTAGTGTTCTGCATGTGGAATGCAGGCTACCCTGTTCAGGAGGGATGGGGAGTGGAGTATCAGGCTTCAGGCTGGAGGAGATTATAAACAGACCATTGTGAAGGCCTTGCCAGAGAAGATCACCCAGGCTGCAGGACCTGAGTTGAGAGGCATGTGGGCCTGGTTTGCCAGCATCTGTGGTCCGTCTTTGATGGTCCATAGCAGAATGCCTGATGATGTGCTTGAGGATGAGAAGCCTCGAGTCATAGCCCGATTGGTGGAGAGTACCCCTGATCTGATTTTGTCTGGGATTGACTTTGCCCAGCCTATCACCTTGGAGATCTTTGTTGACAGTTCCATGGATGCTCGCCAGGTTACCAAGGTCAGGGGGAGATCTGCTGCTCTGTTTGCTTTTTATCAGAGCAGGGCAAGTTTGTTCAGCTGGTACAGCAGACTGCAGAAAAGGGTCTGTATCAGTTCAGATGTGGCAGAATGCAGGGCCATATGCGAGGGGATCCAGTCCAGCTTGTACATAAAGGAGTTAATGCTGGAGCTGGCTTCAGTTACCCCTTGGACCTTGCATGCAGATGGAGACGTTGTTGCTAACAGACAGCATGGGTATGGTCCAGTTTGTTCACAAGCAGCTGGCCAGAAGCCGGGACCTGGATTATTTGTTGCTGAAGGAATTGGCCAGTTTGGTTGACTTGAAGCATATCCCTGGCGAGGAGAACCCTGCTGATGCATTGACCAAGCTGCCACACAAGGCCCCAGCCCAGTACAATGTACTGAGGAAGCTCATGAATGCTGACTGTCAAGTCGGTCTATCTTTCTAAAAGCTGAGAGCTGGGTGCTTAAGTCTCTGGATATCAGGCTGGGAGCTTGCTTGTACATAATCCTGAGCACACCTTGAGGGGTGAGACATGTCTCTGGTGTGGGAATGTCTGACATTGTCTCTGATGGAGAGATGTCTATCTGGGGTTTTCATCTCAGTCTGAGGTTTCCCCAGTCTGATCTGTGGTTTGTGGGCGGGGTTCGATTCCCTGGTGCCGTCTTGGGTTAAGGCGGAGTTTCACGGACTGGCTGACCCATCCACCATGCTGGTGAGGTGGCGACAGGTCCCCTGATTTTCCACGGTTGGAATGAGTATAGGAGCTTGTGTTTTGCATGTGCTTCGCGTAGATGTTGTGTCTGGTTCGACAAGGGGCAGCAGACCGGCGCCGACTCCCGTCTGGGGGTCAGCAATGTTTTCTGATGAGCTGTTGTGGGTGATCTGTGGGGTTTCGCCTAAGGTCCTGAAGGTTGTACATACTTCTCAAGTTCTTCGCTGAACACCTATGGGCTGCCACAGTTGGCCAACCTTTTGTACATGGGTAACACAACGAGCCTCCAGGGAAGGGATAGGGACTCATTGTAATTTGTTTGTGCTCCTGAACCAGTATGGGTGCTATGTACATATAATAAGGAATCCAAGCTGACTGTCATGCCCAGCGGGTTGTGACTTGTAGTCGGGGAGGATGTCCAGTACCCATTGTGTGTGTTTGTATGTAGACTTGTGTGAGCTGCTTCAGCTCAAGAAAGAAAGGATTGGAGTTAACGCCAAGCGCATTGGCGTGTTCCTGATTCGGAATATCTCTGCGATTCCAGCGGCACCGGAACGAGTTCATTCCGACAAGTATCAAGAAAGTTATGGCGTTCCGACTTCCCGGTCGCGCTCGAGCGCGAGCCGGCTGTTCTTCTAAGTCGGACGTGAATATTTGCCGACGACATATGGGGTCGACAGTAATTCCTGGGCTGACAGGAATTAGGTGCTGAACCTACGACGGTATTGGATTAATACGTCGTACGCAGGAAATAGGAACCTTAACCTGTGGTCTGTTGGTACCGCAGGCTTAGCCCTGGACTTCTAGCTAGGTGCAGATGCAATAGTCGCTGTGGACTGTGCTCTGTGGTCGCTGTACCTGTATGGCAGACCTACTGTATAGGAACTGGGCGCTGTACAGGTAGTGAATACTGTACCGGGAGTGTTATTACTGAGCAGGCCTCCTAGGCTGCTCAGGACTAGCCAAGCACATTGCACAAGTATATAAAGAATAGGCCAGTGCCAATTGGGCAGTTCTCTTGCAAGCCCGCCTCACGTGTGTTGCCTTGACTTGGCAAACTCGTGTACAAGCCTCAAGTGTGTGAGCGCTGTAACATTATCCAATTTTAACAAAGCTCCGTTCCAACCACCTTCACACATTGCTGCATTGCAACCATATCCTATACATTGCGTTTTAAAAACGTTAACTGGTGGGGCTTCTACATGTAATCCTACGGGACGTGTCATGTGTGCCTGGATAAACAGATCTGCTTCCCATGCGGTCCCGAACCCCTTAAAAATAGCCCTATGTCTATCTACTATGTTGTTCCTGCAGTCTACCCAGCTATAAAAATCCCTACCTTGCCTGTGCCCCCATCATGTGCAAATGCGTAATATAATTGCCTAGACCCATCACTGTCCCATCCCCTAAGTGCCCCAGTATGCCTAATATTAATATTATTAGACATGCCACGTCTATTGCATGCAGGCAGGGATAGGCAGAGAAGAAGGAACCTTGAGTACCTCTAGTGAGTGACCATCACCTGCTCACAAGGGTTGCCAACAGGCCCTATAATCTAAGAACGCAACGACATTACGTAGACAGGAAAACCTGTCAGCACAAGGGAGTAACCTACGTGACAACCCGCCCGTGTACCGGGCCCCAGCACGTAAGCCACTCCCGCGGAGTCCCTCGCAAGCCAGCCTGTACGGTTATGGCCTGCGTGAACCAACGAGCGAGGCCGGTGTACCCAGAGCCAGCGCTCACAGCACAAACATGAAAACGACAAGAAAACAGGGTTGGGAGCACACAACACCGCTCTACGCGTGCAGAGAGAGGAGGGACAGAGCGAGCAATAAGGCTGCTGCGCGCCCTACATGCAACCACCATGGCTGCGTGCCCACCTATTTGCTGCGGATGCGATATTATCGTTTCTTGCCGTCTTGGTGCAGATCACCGATTCTCGTCAGGCAGATCACGAGGCCCTGCCCACGCTCTGTACGAGCTATGGTGGCCCTAGACGAAACCTCCGATTACCAGTGTTACGAGCCGCACCTGCGACTCCGAAAGATCTAGTCTAGCAGGGGCTATGCCTGAATGGACCCGGAATCTGCTACCCGCCAGGACTACGTGAATGTAGCCCTGAATTCTAGCTAGTACGCGGAATTACTAGCTAGGCCCTGAATGCACAACTAGATAAATTATGCATATACATGGAATGCACGAAGGGCGTTAGTGCAGCCCAGATTTGATCCCTGGTTCGGCAGACGAGTTTTACTCAAGTCGATTTCATTCCAAACCAAAGATGCGGAAGCCATTGTCACCTACGACATTTGTCCAATACGGCGTGCATACTAGCGGGTCGGCCGGGGGCCGAATCTCTAGCGCTGCAATTAATATCAGCCGTAGATGTACATAGCATCCGCCAGTCTAGCACCCGGTACCTGGCAGTCCCGGGTACAGACCAGTAACACACCAAACCGAAAGCAAAGCCACGGGTACCTGGGACGACTGATGGAATAACTCGGCCAAGTCCCCGAATCTAACATAATAACTATCGAAAGTCTCAAACAATATCAAAATGACTTTCGACTGACCAAACCTTTATATTTTAGGAATATTTGTTACGCCCAAGCATGGGTTAGGGCCGTAACACAGACTCCCCTGATACCCCGGATGCCCCTTCCACTCCCCGTTTGGACGAGCTGCCAGAGTATTACCTGGACCGCATCCGTCGTTTCGTCTCCATTCCTCCTTTTTCGCGAGGCGGAGGCTCTCCTGTACTCCCGTCGTGATATTCGCGAGGCCGAGCTGAAGGAGGCGTTCGGCATGCTGGAGGCGATGCTCGAAGAGAACGACGACGTGATCGCCGACGCTCGCGTGATTTCTGCGCGCGACAAGTACTTCGAGTCCCTCCCCGAACTGGATTGCGAGTTGAATTTGGAACAGCGCGTGTCTCATTTCTTTGAGGCGATGAGCGCCGCGTACGTTATTTCGGATACGGAGGCGAACCGGGGCGTGCCAACGGGGTTGTCAACCGCTTCGCGCGATTATTGTGAGGCGTTGTTGAAGCCGTTCGTGGAGTACGACGTTGATTTCGAACTTCACGACATGCATTGCAAGGAGTCCGAGTTGACTTCGTTGCGCTCTGCGATCGAGGAGGAGTGGGCCCTGCGCAGGAGGGACGGGGACGACCGTTCCGAGCGTCGTCTGGGCGAGCTCCCCACTTCCCGTTTGGAAAGCGTCCTTTTGTCCATTTCTGATTCTGATGATAACTTCGTAGGAGCGGAGAGGTCAGTGTACGGCGGCCGATCGCGTAGACAGGCGCAGATGATAGTATTGTTCCACGTTTTCTCTTGCGCTGTGGATCGTACTATGCGCGTGGTGGCCGACGATCGCGCGGTATCCGTCATGAACGCGTATCTGGCCACCCTTCCATATTTGGACTTTGAATTCACATTGAAACAGCGCGCCGTTGAGTTTGCTGGCCTCCTGTGCGATGCGTATGTGGCTTCGGACACGGAGAGGAACGGCGGAGTTCCCACGGACTTCGGCGGTGTCTTGCACTGCCTGTGCGAGGACAGCATCCTTGCCGAGTACATGGCTGAGACGGAGATTTACGAGTGATTACGATCCATCACACGAATATAGGCCAAAAAGGAATAGGAGAACAGAAGTAGTGGCTATTCCCATGTGTAGATTGCATATTTAAATTTTAATAAGACTCGACTTTGATTTTCGAACAATGAGCCCCTCAAACAATGAGCCCACAAAAAATAATATCTAAACAGCAGACCATAAATATCAAATTGTCCTTAGGTGGGCCCGGACTCCCACGCGGAATCGGGATTTCCGCCATAGCCAGCCCTGTCACGTGACCACCCGGACATGTGGCAGCATGGGAGTGGACAGGGAGTCCCATGGGACCCACATATTCCCACGAGATTCCAGATTCCCATGGGTGCCACGCGTCAGATTCCCATAGGCGGACACTTCCGAGATTCTGTCAGAGAATCTAAGATTCCCATCAGAGAATCTAAGATTCCATGTCAGAGAATCTAAGATTCCCGCCATGTGGCAGAATCCCACGGGACAGGGTGGTGTCAGACACCCATGGGTGACACGTGGCAGGATCCCATTGGACAGGGACCCCCACGGGTCCCGGCAGGGGGACACGTGGCAGCCTCCCATTGGCGGCTAGTCTCCCACGAGAAAACGGACTGCCACGTGGCAGCAGCCCATTGGCCGATACTACCAGGGGGAGGACACGTGGCAGCGTCCCATTGGACAGGGAGTCCCATGGGAGAATCTCCCACGGGAAAAGATTCCCCGGCAGTTACCGAATCTTCTGCGCACCCTGTGCACCCAGAGCAGGGGGTAGTTGTACACCCTTCCCCTGCTGGTTGACGCTTAGAATGTACTAAGAAACCATATAACCTAGGGGCCAGCTTTAGGCTAGAAACACACGCCCTGATCAAGCGAGCTTTTCTCGGCCACACCGTCTAGATCATCTAGTCGCTCTATACGTTAGCCAGCCGTAATTTTTTGCGAACCAGGCTCCACATTTTGAACTCCATTCATCTCCACATCATCCTGAACAACTCGACAATGCGGAAAAGATAACGGCAGGCTCGAATTACCATGGTCCGGATTCTCCAGATCTCTGGCCTGCGCTGGTTGTCTCATTGATATACCCTTTCTCAGGGATATGTGTTACATGTACTCCCAACGGAGACAAGTTATAATTTAATTAATATTTAATCTCCCCCCAAAGCAATGCACCTCTCAGTAGTCTACATAACATTTTATCGCGTTATATAGAAAAAATACACAGGTGCCAGCTTCCCTTACATTACATTTAGGAAGACAAGATAGGTAAGCAACATTTTGAAGCCATTATACCACCACCCGGGCACTAACGTGCACCGAGGTTCACCACTAGATGGAGCACGTGCTGTGGCGTTAATAGCATCATGATCTGTGCTGGCCATAGTCGCGTAGGACGGGGCCACCTTCGCCACCTGCGCCTCCACGTTGTCCGCTAAATTGCCGGCCACCTGCGCCGCGAGGGTGCCGGCAACCGCCTCCGTCGGCGTGCCCACGACCTGGGCCGCCACCTTGTCCGCCACGTTGTCCTCGATCGCCGCAGCCAAGTGGCCTGCGAGATCAGAATTTATCAGCTCCGTGGCAAGCTTCTGCGCCACCGTACCGGCAAGGGCTGCTGCTGCTGCAGATCCGGATACTGGCAGCAGTTCCGAATTTCCCAGCAGCGTCGTCGTGGCAACGACGCGCAACTCATCATGATCTGGTCCCATACTGTCAGACAGATAGTCAAACAGGTCGGAGAAATGAGCGCTCCAGAACACGGGGGAGTAACAGAAATGGGTACAGTCGCAGCAGGGTTTCCAAGTACCCTGCTCATGACCACGGCAGAAATTGCCAATGTGGACGTCGTAGCGATTCTGTGTCAAGTTGTAGAATGGCCATATGCGGACACTTGGAAATTGAGTGCTAAGGCTGTGCAGAATGTTGTTTTTTTCCAGTGTTTCATTGCCCATTCCCAACCGATTGGTGGGTGACTTCTTCGTCAGGGGCTGACAAGCGCAATGGTTGGGGCCACTGCCCCGCGTTTCATGAAGTTTTGCGTTATACGTTCCCGTGAGAGGGAAATGCTGCGCAGATACTTCTTGGACAAACGCAGCCTTCCCAGGAGTTTGCATGAACTTGGAAAGCATTTTGTAGGCCTTTTCAGCGTCTGCCCGGAATTGCCTGTGTTGTCTGGGAGTACTGTAATGCAAACCTAGGTTTACAATGGCCACATCTGCATGCTGAAGGACCGCCGCAAGCTGCGTCACGCATTTCGCAACCAACATGCATTTCATATAGACGAAATCAACGTTGTAATATGGCGATGAAACATAATCTACACGGTCACCTTCCGGATCTTCGTCTTTGCCTAGCTTTAAAATGCTTTGCAACTTGGCTGCTCGTCTGTCAACAAAATTTCTCGTCCGTATATCCGCCCCGGCGCTAGCTGCACCACACAGAGCGGCAAAATAGGCTTGCCGCACAATGCTGTCTCCCGCAAATACAATAACTTTCCCCCTCAAAAGGTGCAGCACATGGGCAAAATCAACCATCCTGGACGTCGTGGCGACGTGCGTCTCAAAAGTTGGCCAATCTCCATGCTGTCGTCCTCGGCAATACCGAAATTCATCTCTCACGAAAATGTCTTCGTGAATGCAGGGTAACGCGCGGTCGCATTGTATAAGAGGGGACCCCACGGTCTTTAGCACTGTCAAGCAATCCTGTTGTGCTACCTGGGCCGGTATTGCGGACGCGTTCAGAATGAGCAGGTATACAAGGAGCGTCGGCAGCGCATGCCGGGTCCTGTTTGCGGCTAGATGTAGGCAGCGGAAAAAGAGGGACATTCGCGGACGTGGACTAGGCGCAAAAAGCTCCTTTTGTAAAAACAAGGATTTTGCTGAGGTCCCGGAATCAACTCACGAGCTGCTCGCTAGCCCAGGATTGAGCCACGGCATGAACACGGGAAGTTGTACACCGAAAAGTGGCGATATTGCATACCAACAAAATAAAAAAACGTGACGTGTGTCACTTAACCTTGGCATCTCACGGCGTTGCCAAGCAGTGCCAAGCAGCACTGCTTGGACGCATGGTCAACCGAGATCTCTAGGGCGCTATGGTTCACACGAATTGACCGTACGACCCAAAACGACTTATACTAGGTCCACGCACATTGACATGCTGCCGTAAGTAGTATGGGACCCGGGCCCTAACAATGACACCCCCAGCCCACTGGAAGTCTTCCATGCACTCATGGGCATGAACCACGTCTTTACACGTATGCCGGATGACGATATATCTACAGTACACTGGCTACCTTGGTCGCAGGGCGCGCCTTATTAATGCGGGCACCCCAATTTAGGCACAACTAGGCATTTCAGGCTATTTTTGGCATACCTGGGTCACCTTAACTGTTATATGGAAATAAACTAACACCCATTTCACCGGAAAAAAACATGCTGCCGTAAGCGGAACGGAGAAATTGTCCTTTTGGTGTTAACTTTTAACACCACGAAACCGCCAAATAACACCAAATCCCCATAGATTCTCTCGGGTTTATTGTAATATCGTTTGTTACTACTAGAAACCCCACAATTCAGTCTCGTTGCGCTCGTTGCGCCGATTGGCCCATTTTTAACACCAAATCCCTTAACACCAAAAAAGGATTTGAAACGAAATGATCGGAGGATGCAAACTGAACAGAACTGAACACGCCTTGAACTGAACTGAACATCAAGATCTGCGAAGTCCCGCGCCTGCTAGAATGTACAGTGACCAGAAGTAGCAATAGCTTGTGCTGATCGACATGGCGGCAATTTTTCGCGGTGCTGTTAGTCTGATACGTTCCCGCCATTTCGCGATACTATCGGCAACTTTGTGGATACGTACGAACGTGTCACTGCGCTTTTGCATTTCGGAGCAAAATTTGCCGTGGTGTTATTTGTTGTCCGGCCTAGTGCAACTCTTACAATACATGGTTTTCAATGGTGTCAGGAGTCGGTTGACGTTCTTTTTGGCGTGGTGTTATTTCTGGGACAAGTCCGCGATACTGTACCTTAATCTGACAAATGACAGGTCGCAATGACGGTTGGCCTACAGATATTTGGCGTTTAGGTGGGTATATATTGCGTCCGTTCTTCCCTTTTGGTGCCCTTCCACCACATTCTAACTTCTGCTGTTGTCAAGCAGAATGCCGCGCATCACCATCGACCTCACGGTCTCTCCTGTGAAGCCACTTCCCGGCAGGCAGACGCAAAGCCGACAGCAAGCATCTCTAAGCGCCTCAGCTTCAAGCAGCGATGCAAGTCTTCTTGCCGCAGGGCTCGACGACAGGTGTGCTGCACCCAAGACTAGGAAGTCGGCACCTTCTGCCTCCACATGCCGCGTCGAGGAAGACACGCCTCCGGCCACTAGTGCACCGCTCAACGCTCAACGACAGGTGTGCTGCACCCAAGAAGAAGTCGGCACCTTCTGCCTCCACAGGCCGCGTCGAGGAAGACACGCCCCCGGCCACTGCACAACAGCGCGTGTTTGCTCCAACGGCCGACCGTAGGAAGGCACCCCCCGCACGGGTGCACACCAGGGGAAGCCTTGCTGTGTGATCGGCTGCAGCCCCCCTGTTATCGCCCATGACCTGGCTCGAATGGTGGGTTTCACAGGCTGTTGTCTTAACCTAGTTCTATCTTCATCGCCCGTTATATTTTATACTGTGAGTCAGTTGTCATTCCGGTTCCTATTTACATATAAAGCCGTCTTAGTTTCATGCGCTTAATTTTAAGGTCTGGCGTAATGCAGCATATTGTTTACATTTTGCTCTTTATTCGTATGTGTCCTACCTTGATCTATTATCTTATATTATCTATATTGTGTGCCCTGCAATGCATCGTGATGTCATGCATGCAGAAGCGGTCTGGCATACGTGAGGACGACCCCAAGGTCTGGAGGCTGCGCGAGATTGAGGGGGTGCCTCTGAAATGCGGTGAAGGGGCACTAGATCAAGGAAGGGCATCGTCTACCGGTGCTCGCATCAGCATGTCCGCAAGCACGTTTACCCGTCCATTGAGGTGGATGTCACTGATGAGCACGGTGTGCAGCGCCGACAGCTTGTCTTTTTCTGCCCCGCCTGCGTGAAGAAGCCGCATGAGTCACTCAGCGGCAACATTGACGTGCACAACCCGCCCAGGTTGTGGGACTCCCCCGTCACGTTGTCCCCGACGGAGGAGCGATATTTTGATGCAATTGGGTTCCCAGTTACTCCTGTCCTGAACTTCGCCTAGAGTTTACCAAGTCCACATCCAGCTGTGCCATAGCAGAGCTCTAGCTTTTCTTAATTAATGGTGTTAGCTTGGGCCAATGAATGAAGGGACATTGAGCAAATTGTGAATCACGGGGAAAATTCTGGCCAGAATACCATGGCACTCATTTGTGCTTGATCCATATAGGTGTAGCTAGACTTTGTGAGGACCAAGAGTTACTAATGTCATGGCCATGTTGTGTTTTGGAAAAAAGCAGGCAAGGGAGGGTTTGCCTCGACGTATGCCTTCACAATTTGTTGTGTACCCCATGGCCAAACGACTTTAATGTTCTTATTAAGAGAGAAACTATGCGTATACATAGTATGTTGCTTTATACGTCTTGCCATCGTTTTTAGATAAAAGCTTTTTTATGTTTGTTTTGTTCGTGATGACTGGTGTTTAGTGTACAACATTTATCAATATCGCGCTCCAATTGAACCGTTATTTGATTTTCCATGTTACCTCCTTGACAATGTACGGATTTCACTAAAATACAAATTTAATTAATTAGTCTCGTGTCCCCGTTAGTTGGGGGACCACGGAGCACTGAATTCCCAATTTAAGATACAGTGCAAGTTTCCCCAAGATGGACGTCAACACGTATAAATGTATGATGTCCACTGCAAATCCAAAATATGGGCCTCAAGTTAGTCCTCGAGCTAATCTTGCGCATGCACGCAAACAATGCCTACCATTCTTTTTATATTTCCTAGGACCCACAGTTACGGGGTCGTATAGTCTTTGACAACGTCTGCCAAACGCTGCTTATCCTGCTGATCCGATCCCATTATCTGAGTAAGAGGGGTTGAGCGGATGACGCCAATTAACAGCGTCTTTGCTCTGCATGTCAGCTAAAATTATGGCGTGGTATATGAAATGGTATATGTCCAATATTGGCCACCGCGTCGCCAAACCAGGGCTATGTCACCAGCACCATTAAGCAGCGGCGCCTGCAGCTCGTAGGGCACCTAGCTCGCACCAACCAGGTAGACACCTCACGTGGCCCCCCGCGGGACTGCGACCAGCTCAGCCTGGCCGGCACCTCCTGACGTGGGCCGGGCCCCGTGATCGTGTTAGACACCGCAAGGCCCGCACCTTCAACAAACAGCTAGTAGAGGACATGGGGGGCCTAGGCCTCTCCGTGATTTGGAAGAAGCTGATGGACAAGGCCAAGTGGGCCCAGGTCATAGAGGGCAACGAGCCCCCCCCGTGGGGAAGCGCCCGCGTGTGCAAACCCGCGGGAGGCACGCCAGACAGCTCCCCTAGGGTAGCGTGATGTTGTTTAGATAGATGTTGTAGGTAGCTGATGTAGATAGATTAGACCGGTAGGACTGTTTGCACCCATCCATCCATCCATCCATCGGGGTTAATGCTCCGTGACTCCCCAACGGGAGCACGAGTCTAATTAATTAATTAATTAATTAATTAATTAATTAACTGCTTGATTGCTTAATAAGGAACACGTCGCGTTGGGGAGCCACGGTCCCACGGAGCATTAATACATCGAATGAAGATGCCTAAACGGTTGGATCAATGGATACTCGTGTAGGATGATGGATACTCGACTCCTCCCATGCATTGGGGAGGAGCCGGCAACAACGTAGAGCCAGTGATCGAGTGAGTGGGTGGGCAGGCGAATCCATGACGACGTACGATTGCAAATGATTGAGGATTCAGGGCTTCTAGGACTATCTGTACTCCGTGCCCTCATGATAGACAAGGAGAAATGGGCCGCAATCTGCGATAAGTGTACCTTCCTTCATCAGGGGCATTAATTAATTAACTAATTAAGAACATAACTCCGTTGGGAGTACATGTAGCACATATCCCTGAGAAGGGGCATATGGCTTTTCATACATTCTGGGCTACTTCCTGCAAGGCTAGGGTGTAAACTACACCTGCTCTAGGTGCAACGGCCAAGGGCACCTGCACCACCGGATGATCGATGTCTCAGAGCTCAAAATTAAGGCCTGGCATGGGGGTGGCCCTCTTCACCACGGGGTGTGGCAAGGTTGTGTCCTGTCCCCATACCTGTTCATTATTGTCGTGGATCACGTCATGCGCCGGGCACGTGCGCGCTTTACTGCTCTTAAGGGGTTCGAGCCAGGCTTGGACATCCTTAACGTGAAAGAGCACGGCGGGGTTAGACCTGCATGGTTACCGCCTTGCCGACCTGATTTATGCGGATGATACCACTCTCATCGAGAGCCCCGAGCACATTCAGACCTGGCTGGACTGCCTGGGCCTGGAGGCGCGGGCGGTGGGGCTGGAGATTAGTGTCAAAACTGCATGAGGCGATGGTGATAGGGGCATCCAGTAAACCACCGCTGCCGCGCCTGCTCGACGGGACGGAGGTCCCGTTCCGCGACCGCTTCAAGCTGTTGGGGAGCTGGCTTCCTGACACCGCCGACGATGTGGACACCCGCATCGGCCTTGCCTGGGCCAAGCTCCGTTCGCTCACACCTTACTGGCGCTCGAAGGGCCTGGACGGGCACCGCAAGCGCATGCTCTTCAAGGTCCTCGTCCTCACGGTGCTCACGTATGGCGCCGAGGCGTGGACCCTCCCACCCAAACTGGCAGCTCGGTTCGACGGCACAGTTTACAGGATGCTCCGGCAGGTCCTTAACGTAGGTTTTTCCGAGCGTCCGTCATCAGAGTCTTTGTATCATGGCATGCCTCGTGTTTCGGACGAGATTAGGCAGCGTAGGATAGCATTTGTAGGACACCTTGCCCGCACCAGCCAGGTCGACACCACCCTTGGTCTGGCCGGCCCCCAGCGGCTTGGCCAGCCAGGGCGACACATTCTGACCTGGCCTGGCCCCGCGGACATTCCCAAAAAGGTAGGGAAACCTGTCACCAACTACGTTCAGATGTTGCTGGACGACCTAGTGGTCCCAGCCCAGTTTGAACACCGTATCCACTCTCTCTCCCGTCTTTGGACTGTCGTGCAGGACAAGACGCGGTGGCAGAAGATTGTCAAGGCTCACACGCCCGACCCTGTGGGCAAGCCCCCTCCCCCCAAGAGGAGGAGGCATTTTGATGAGTAGTGTAGTTAGGATTTTCTAGACTAGATAGCTTAGAGTTAGGTTAGTTCGATTACGCGGCTTCCTCCACTCCACCCATCCATCATGGAATATGTGCTACATGATCTCCCAACGGAGGCATGTTATCATTTAATTTAATTTAATTTAATGGGGGTGGGCCCAAGCGGAAGGGGCGCTTTGCTGAGTAGAATAGGTAGGGTTTTCTAGATCAGATTAGCTCAGAGTTAGATTAGTTTGGTTTCGCGGCTTTGTCCCCCCTCCATCCATCCACGGGCATATGTGCTACATGATCTCCCAACGGAGTCATGTTATGATTTAATTTAATTTAATTTTAATGGGGGGCATGCTCCTGTTTAATACCCACGAGCCCCGCGGCCCATTGCTAGAATGCAGGGTAGAAGTTCGCAGGTGGAGGTTATTGCCCCTGAGGATATCCGCTACACTACCGCCTCGTCTGCAATTACAGTACAGGACAGCTGAGATGAGGATTTTATCCCCCTCAAGTGGCTATATACTCTGATCTGAAGTGGCTATATACGGTTCCAAGGGCATGATGCATTGAATGAAAGAGTGCGTGAGTGCGTGCGTGAGTGCGTGCGTGAGTGCGTGCGTGTGTGCGTGCGTACGTGAGGGAGGGAGGGAGGGAGGGAGGGAGGAGGGAGGGAGGGAGGGAGGGAGGGAGGGAGGGAGGGAGGGAGGGAGGGAGGGAGGGAGGGGGGAGGGAGGGAGGGAGGGAGGGAGGGAGGGAGGGAGGGAGGGAGGGAGGGAGGAGGGAGGGAGGGAGGGAGGGAGGAGGGAGGGAGGGAGGGAGGGAGGGAGGAGGGAGGGAGGGAGGGAGGGAGGAGGGAGGAGGGAGGGAGGGAGGGAGGGAGGGAGGGAGGGAGGGAGGGAGGAGGGAGGGAGGGAGGGAGGGAGGGAGGAGGGAGGGAGGGAGGGAGGGAGGGAGGAGGGAGGGAGGGAGGGAGGGAGGGAGGGAGGGAGGAGGGAGGGAGGGAGGGAGGGAGGGAGGGAGGGAGGGAGGGAGGGAGGGAGGGAGGGAGGGAGGAGGGAGGGAGGGAGGGAGGAGGGAGGGAGGGAGGGAGGGAGGGAGGGAGGGAGGGAGTGCAAACGGCCGGGGAAATACGCTTTGGATTTTGAGCTCCGAAAATCGTCATGATCAATCTGCAGAGGACTTTTACCGGGCATTTTCGGCATCAGTAGGTTAATGCATTAAAGGAGACAGTGTCTCTACCTTTGTCATGCTTCTAAGTACTATCATGGCAATGGTAATCCTCCCACCCACACTATTCACCAAGCACAGGTTCAGCCCACTGACCAAGCACATGTTCCACCCACTGACCAAGCACACGTTCCACCCACTGACCACACACGGGTTCCACCCACTGACCAAGCACACGTTCCACCCACTGACCACACACGGGTTCCGCCTACTGACCAAACACACGTTCCACCCACTGCATGACCAAACACCGGTTCCCTATACTGACCAAAACCACACGTTCAACTCACTGCATGACCAAGCACAGGCTTTACCCACTGACCACGCACGGGTGCACCATACTAAACAAAGCACTCCGGGTAAGTACCATCATCCACGGGTTATCCAGGTGCTGCCAAGTTGCCCTAGCCCCTACACTGCACTCACCCACCGAACCAAACAGCCAAGCAAACAACCCAACCACCAATTGAAAGCAAACGGCATGTCTCTTCACCCTAATAATATAGTATGTACAGTCATTCATGCCTTCAGTTGGGTTGGCTTAAGTTGTGTTCACGACTTAAGTTGGGTCGCATGATTAATTAAACTCGTGCTCCCGTTGGGTCGCATCAGATTTCGGCATTCAAGTTCAAAGTAGTTCAGAACAGTATGTTTGAGTATCTTTAGTTCAAAGTAGTACAATTAAGTAGAGTCATTCATGTGTTAAGTTGGGTCGACCCCACAAAAACCTTGAACACAACGAAAGACGTGAATGACTGAATAACTGTACCAGTAGGGGCTTGGCCCCTACCGGGTCTACTTGTTATCATGGATAAAACACACAAATTATTTTGACAATGGAGCTTGTAAATTAGTAACAACATGTAATGGGTGAGACCACGTACGTGGTGGACATTGATGTTAACGCGGTACACCAGGGCTGCAGCTCTCGATTGCCGCCCCATGAGCCATCCTTGCGCATCCGTGACAAATAATCTAGAAAGGAGACCTCTTCCTTTTCATTAAAAGAAGCGAAGAAGGGTGCGTGTGCCTGCAGAAACGTGGCAATATATGTATGGTACAGCACCCCATAGTCCAGCAGTTATGATTAAGAGTGGGCGTACTAGGAATGAGTTGACGGCAGTGCAGGTGGCAAACGTGTATAATGACGTGTGTACGTGGGCGCACAAAACATGCTGTGATCGACAGGCCAATGGAAAGGACATGTGAAATGCAGGCAAGCAAACATGGTACTAAACACGTAAAGAGCAACGACATAGGCATCTCCACATTACCTGCATATAGTCCACGACTTCCTGTCGGCATGGGTGTGTCCCCGTGATGTTTCTTGTGCGCTGATGAGTTATAGCCCCAAACAGACAGTTGCCATCACGTGGAGTGGCGCAGATCTTCATGGCACTTGGAGGGTAAACTGCTGAAGGCCTGTGGTGAGTACAAGCAACACCATGCTCACCGGCAGTAAAGTGTAACCACAAGTACTCAAAAGATAATTGCGTAGTGCGCGGCATGAACTTCATGTCGCCACGTTCGGGCACTAGGCATGGATATCCCTGCCTATTCGATATATATGAGCGAAGTCGTCGGATTACCCACTCGCCAAGTCAAGGTCTTCCCTAAAAGCGAGCGGGCGCGCTAAAGAAGACTTACATTCGACCAGGAATCATCAACACGCCCAGCTGCTCGCTAAATCTAGTTGCTAAATCGCACAGCGCCGATGCAGGCCGAACGGACCTTTTTCCACAAAAAATAGGCTGCAGCTTTCACGGGGTTAAAACTATCGCGATATTTCAAATAAATGACACTCCGATCACTGTCAGCATTGTTTGCAAGCACTCAATATGCCCCAGAATCGATGTCTAGTGCAGCACCGCCATTCATTTCTTTATCCCTGCTTTATCCATACTAGAAGCCATCACCGGCCAGGCTGTCTTTGCCCCGCGCACGCCCTGCGCACGCAGTGAAAATTTCCACCTCTAATTCGACTCCGCGACACCGGAACGGTCAGCGCGCCGCGGAATTGCGCGGGAAACGGCTCTGTTTACCGTCAACGCGGTTTCACTGAACACCGGTACTACGCTAACCTTGTTCAGCCTGAACAGACGGCTGAGCGAAGCCATTTCGTTCAGTAAAGTTCAGAAATCCTGGTACGGACTCATTTTGTAATATCGTTGGCTAATACTCGAAATCCTCGAATTCAGTCTCTTCGCGCCGATTGGTCCATTTTTAACACCATTTTAACACCAAAACCCTTAACACCAAAAAGACACCACGTCCTAAGCGGAACCGCCCACACATGCTGCGCACCTACAGATAAACCAAAGTACCGTAAGCAACTTTTCGAGGGCAGCAGCACCCCCTGGCCACAGTACAGGCCTGTCCGCCGCAAGGACCAGCCAGCCGCGGACACCGAGCCACCGGGATCGCCGCAGCACATTCCCAACGCCGCCAACGGGGCAGAGCTCAGCCTACCGGAGAATCTTGAGGAGGGGGACGAGATCGGGGAACACATGGACACGGATCGAGGCGACGGGGCAAGGAACTAAGCGCGCCCGGCAGGCAGCCAACGGGATCACCCACAACACCGGCCTGGACATCCGTGGCGGCGCCGGACGCAACGGACGTGGCGGCCGCGCCAACCGTGACTAGGTAAGACCTGCCTGATACGCCACTAACATGAGCCAACTCACCATAGTATCATGGAATGTACGTGGTCTCAATAGCTATGGAGTACGTACTGCTACTGGCATACCCAATACTACTCGTATCAAGCAATTAACCCTTCACCTCGCATCATTACTGCAGGGCTACGGCGGCCCAGCCCATGAGATCTGGCTGGGCCTGCAAGAGCATAAAATTCAAGGCCCGGGGGTCACGGCCAACAAAGCAGTGAGAGCACTAGCTCCTAACAGTGAGAGTCGCTGGGCCTGGGCGCGAGGAACCCAGGGGGGCACAGCTTTGATTCAATACCGTAAAACGGCTTCCTCACACCTCACCTGCCACACTTGGTCCCAACCGGTAGATACGGCGGCGGCTCAATGGCAAGGCCGCTGGGTACGACAGCACATCACCTGGGGTAGCAAGCAGGGGTACCTTCTTTCAATTTACGCCCCAACCGACCCAGCTGAACAACATAATTTTTTCAAAGACATGTTTCAGATGATCCACGCCATTATTTCCCACGGCCTGGAGGTCATATTGATGGGTGATTTCAATCTAGACATGGCGGCGCACCCTCAATCACGTACAAACCCCTTTCACGAACAGCTACTAGAGCTTAACCTACACGACCTACTGCGCTCCAGGGACAACGACCACACTTGGCTTGCAACACGCGACGGTCACCGCATCACACGCCGTCTAGACAGAATCTATGCCACGCACGCTTGGGCGGACCTTGTATGCCATGCTAGGGTAGATCGCTCTATCACTCTTTCGGACCACTACCCTTGTATTATCACCTTAACGCACCACACCCCACCGACGCGGGGACCCGGTATCCCCCGCTTCAACCGAGACTTATTGAGGGATCAAACATTCACGGCTCAAGTAAAAGCTTTTTGGCGAGAGTGGGTGGCCAGCATCCCTCACTATACCGATCATTGTCGATGGATGCAAGCCGGCCTACAACATGTATTGCAACTTTCCAAGAAATACACTGCTGAGCTTAGACAACAGAAAGGCCATATGAATACCGATGTTACAAACGTATTGTCAACCGTCTACAACTTAAGCAAACACTCACTACTTATGACATGGTGAAAATGCAACAAGCCCAGCTAGCCTTGGACAAACTGCGATACGAAAGACACGCTAACGCCATAGATGCGGAAAACCTTTGGTGGCACACAACGGGGGAAAAAATGAATAAAGAATATTTTGCACTCCTCCCCAAGCAACGAACACACACGCTGATAACTGAAATTCACGACGACCAGGGCATCCACACCGACACCCATTCCATACTAAACAGCGGTCATCAATATTTTACGAAGCTATTCCGAAGTAAACCGCACCCTCAAGCACCTCAAGCTATCCACCAAGTCCTTCAGGCGATACCACGGCGCCTCACCACCACGCAGCAGCAAGAACTAGATCAGACACCCACACAAGCTGAGACACAGGCTGCTATGCTCAAAATCAAACTCGGCAGTGCACCCGGAGTGGACGGCATCCCTGTAGAATTTTGGAGGAAGTTTTGGCCCGACCTTTCTGCCGGCTTTTACAAATGCGTCCTCGAAGTATGGCGCACAGGTATCGTCCCTGGCAACTGGGCAGAAACCGCACTAATCCTCATATTTAAAAAGGGGTCTAAAACTCAATGGCAAAACTACCGTCCCATACGACTACTCACGGTTGCGTACAAAATCATCAGTAAAATACTACAACTACGCATTTACACAGTACTCGACGACCTAATCGGTCCGGAACAAGTCGGCTTCCGCGCTAACCTACACATAAACGATAGCATTACCATGCTTATGGACATAGTGGAAAAAGCGTGGCGCCACAACATACTCGGCATCATACTATTCTGGGATTTCAAAAAAGCTTTTGACCGCATGTGTTGGGACTACCTCGAGAAGACATTGCGCGGTTTCGGATTTGGGGGCACTTTCACGCATGTCACCATCGGTATGATTAAATCGCTCTCATGGACCCTACTCCTAAACGGGCACTTCTCACGCACAGGCACTAGCTCTAGGTCACTCCCACAAGGCGACTGCATGCCCCTGCTCCTGTTTCTTCTTGCGCATGCCGGGCTGTTCTTTTTGCACGCTCGCGACAACAGGATCAGGGGCTTCCCCATCCAAGGTAAACCGCGAGGTTTGTTCCAAACTGCTTATGTTGATGACACCACTAATGTCTGTACCTCCACTACCGATGTGCATGCTATCATGGAGAATATCACGACATACTCCATGGCCTCTCAACAGCGGTGTAACGTGCAAAAGTCCACGGGGCTGCACATCGGGAGAGGATCCTCCCCCCGCTTATCACTCCCTAATCTGCCTGTGACATGGGTCCAGCCAGACGGTCACCACCTATTACACAACTGCCCTATCGGCTGCACTATGGATGGACGTCTTGCTGAACACCCCACCTTTTTGTATGACAACACAACACACAGTGGCAAACTCACAGGCATGCTCCAAGCGGCATCAAGATGGGCAGCGGTTCCCCGTCTCAGCCTACGGGGCAGGGTCCTCATCACCAACCAAATGTTATTCTCCAAAGTGCTCTACTACTGCCAAGGTCACCCACCTAACGAGTACACCACCAAGATCATCCAACGAATCGGCAGCAATTTTGTTTGGAAACAGCAGGGTATCATAACACACACGGTGCCGGGATGGATCGATCGGGACATGTCCTATATGCCATGGGTTCAAGGAGGCTTGGGCTTACATAATATGGAGTGGCGCTTATGGTCAGTGTACACCAAACAGATCCTAACCGCTTTCATAGGCGTAAACGCACACCCTGGTTGTATGTTGGCACAAGAAGCTTTCGCCACAACCTATACCCACAACAATGGTACATCATGGCACTTGGGGGCAGCAATACTCACATGTGCGCTCACTTCGTATAAAGGCTTATCATGGTACTGGGCACGTATGTGGAAAGGTTATAAGAACCTAAAACCGGACAGAATTGCTCACCCTACCACGCGCGGGAAGAGGTGGCACGCCAACCATTATATTTCAATGATTTGCTGCGCGATAGTGAGCATAATGTGTTTGGTGTTTTAAGCGGCCGCAACCCATATGAGGGCTTTTTGACGGCCAACCCGCCGGTTACGCGAATCATCGATTTATACGCGGCTGACGGTGACCGATATCGCCTCCTAACATACACGGAAATCAGTGCGTGGATCGCAAACATGCCCAGCCGACCAGCTTGGGACAACCTTCTACAAGCAATTCCCGCAGGATGGCATACCCTCATGACAACCCCACGCAAACCCCTACAAGTCGGGGAATGGGTGAGCTATTACCCGGATCGCGACACGTCCATACATAAGCGGGGCTGTCGCTGGTGGGCGCCTGCGGGGGCTCAATGGGGCCGCCTCGGCTGGCCGCAGGGCGTGCAGCTGCAGCGGGGTCAAGCGGGGGGGGCGGGCCAGGGGCCCCTGATAGTTTGGCCTGGGAGCTGAACCAAATCTCAAGGCGTTCACTGGGGGTGCCTGGGATGTCAGCCCGTTGCGTTTCCCGGCGTCCGGTGAGACGGTCGAGAGAGCGCCAGGCCGCCTTGTGCTGGTTGGCGGCCGTGTGGCGATTGATTTCGGCGGCAAGTGTCTCCACCTCCTCCGCATGTGCGGCAGTATATGCTTGAGTAAGCCGTTCCTGGTACGGGTACAGGTCCTCCCCGCGGCGGCGGGCCTGCGCTAGCGCCAGCCGGGCGGCAACCACCCGGGCGTCGCGCAGGTAGAGCGGGGCTGGTCGGGCGCGGGGTTGCTCGGGGAGAAGCTTAGAGCCAAGCTCCACCGATCGCATGAACAGTTCGTAGGGTGGCGTGAGATCTACACTGCGATCTGCGTCCAGGTACATCAAAGGTTGCGCGTCCACGAAGGCAGACCTAATTGCATCGCGGCGTATCTCATCCGCTGACCACTTCTCCCTGCGCCCACGGACGGGGCGTAAGCAGGTCCAGTCAGGGCGGGGCCGGGGGCGGCGGCGCGCAGGGGCCTGAAGACGTGTAGGCGCAAGGTTGCGGTGACCATGCGATGATCCGATGCGACACTGGGGGTGGTCAGCGTACGGGCATCGATGACGGAAGAGCGCCAGCACTTGCGCACAAGTATGTAGTCCAAGCATACACATCGCCGCCGAGGGAGCATCGAGCCAGCCGCCCTGCGCATGGGGCCCACAAAGGTCACTAGTGCATCAGGCGGTTTAGCAAACAGCGTATTGGCAGCAGTCAAGTCCCCCTCAGTGAGCAGTTGCTCAAGTAGGGGGGTGTTGGCATTGCTATCGGTTAGGCGCGGCGCATACATGCAGCCGGCCGCGGCCCACGGGCAGGGTCGCGTTGGCATCCACCATGCAAGATGGCAACGATGTATTGACGTGGGATCTGTTTCTCTATGTCGAGCAACTGGTTGAAGAACGCTGCGCGGTCCTCGGCCGGGTGCCCAGCATGTGGGGCATATCCGACAATTACTGAGAGCATAATGGGGGTCCGTCCTTCAAGGGAGCGGAAAGTGCACTGAAGGATCCGATTCGAGCAAAATTTGTGGTCCACGAGCTGGGCGGCAGCGGTGGGGGAGCACAGCAGGCCCACTCCTCCCTGACCCGGTGCATGCGCCGGGCCGCACAGCAGTTGCCATTGTAGTGCGAGGGTGACACGCTGAACGGGGCCCTCAAAGGAGCGTCGGTGCTCTTGGACCCCAAGCAGTTGAATGCCCTTCACCGCTGGCTAGCACGCCGGCGATGGAGACGGGATTTTTGTTGTTTGGGGAACCGATTGTGGGAGGCTGAGCCCGCAGCCGCCACTGATTGCTATTGAACCCTTGCTGCTGGCCAGGCCGCAAGGAGCTCAGCGGCGCGGTGCTAACCGATAAGGCATGCTCGAGCCTCTAATAACCCGAGACTACCGGTAGGCTACCCGATAGTGCATGCTCGAGCCTCTAACCCGAGACTACCGGCACTCAGCGGATCTGTGCTACCGAGGGCGACGGTTCTCTGACCGTCCCGGCGCGCACTGGCTTCCGTACCTTGCTTAGGCACCGACTAGCATCTAGACACCAATCTTTGATGCCCACCTGACTAGGCGCCCAGGCCGGCGACTCAGTACCGGCCAGCGGATAGATGCCACTCGGGAGCACAACTCCCATACTTTCTTTTTAAATAATTATCATAAATTATTTAAAGCGAGGGGCAATAGGGTAGCACTGACCCTACGTACGTTCAAGTAGAGAAACACGTAACGGCACACTGGCCGTCCCCAAATCCTAAACCCCAAGGAGGGTGCCCTACGCTGGGATCTGAGCACGCCAAAAACACCCGGGCTTTGCTCCCGGCCTCCTTTTCTACTTGGGTGCAACTGCACCACATGCATCATTAGTAGGCACACTGGCCGCCTGTCAGGTCTAGGGAAATGTATTCACAGATGAAAGAAGCGCCCATTCCCATGCAAAAAGACGACAGGTCACACGGTAAAAAAAACTCATGTCATCATGAGCTGCCGCAGCACTGAGCTTGTACTGAGGCCCCGACAGCATCGCGGGCTTGGTCAAGGCATCGGCAATATTCTCGCTCTCCGGGATCCACCGCCGCTCATCCAACACCGTGGCGGACTCGGCCAACACAAGGTAATCTAGTTTGGTGGTGGAGGCGAGCGGGTTATTCAGAAACTCAATTATTGACTTGCTATCTGTGCACAGCCGCATGCGGAGCGACAGCGCCACGCGGGCCTTATCCGCGATCCATCATTGCAAAAGATGCTGCACATAACACGCATGGTCGACAGCGGAAATGAACGCGCGACACTCCGCGCGATTGCTGTCTACCACTACCCGCTGATGGATGCGGCTATACCAGTCGACAATAGTGGGCTGCCAAGTGGGGCTATCAAGAAAAAAGATGGCCGCCTCCCGCGCGCGCAGCTGCGTGATGGTACGCGACTCCAGGTTCGCGTCAGAGTAAATGGTCATTGCCACCGGGCGGGTGATATCAACCCCCCACACGCGCAGGCCCGGTGACGCCAAGACTTGCGTCCGAAGATGCTGCGCTCCCATGCCCGCAAGCACGGCGTCGGGCGCACGCGCGTAGATGGACAGGTCGGGTCGCACCGTGCCCGCGAGCCACCCCAGCTGGCCACGCAAGTGCGGTCCCGCGGACGCATCCAGCCGCTCGGGCAGCGATTGCGCGAGCTTGTCGGCGTATTCCTGCTTGGCCGCCATGTCAATGCACCAGCCGACCGGTGTGCGGTGCAAAGTGTAGGTTACGGGCCACAGAAAGGGACGGGGGTGTCGGGGTCCAGCCACAACGTGCGGCTAGTGGGCAAAAGCTTGGCCACAGCGGTTATGAACTGCCGGACCCACGCCCGGGGTCCAATAAGCCGCCAGTCATCCCCATGCCATTGCATGAACGCGGGCTCGTGTGGGTTGGGTGTGTGGATGTGAAAGAGGTTGCTATCGATGCGGGAAAACACCGCCCCAATGCTAGCAAAGATGCGTTCAGCCGTCTTGCGAAAGATGATGGGGCTAGACTGCAGGCCCTCCACACCAAGGAGAAGCCGCAAGTACACACACCGCAGCTCCCCCTGCCACACCAAAGGGACCTTGACCACATACACCGTGCCACGCCACACTCCTCGGCCACTGCCGGGTCGCTATGTAGAAAGGCCCGCTGAACATCTGAGCAGGCCATGGCATAGTCCAAACCCCGATCCAATAGCCCCAAGAACACCGATGTTAACACCCGGCTAGTGGTCTGCGACAGCCCGGGCGTAAACAATTCCTCCTCCGACAACTCAGAAGAGCCCCTGAAATCCGTGACGCTGGGCCGTACATGATGAAATGTGACAGGGTCAGTGGGGAGGACCTGCTTATACTTGAGCACAAACTTCAAGTTCAGCTTTACCGCCCCTTGCGGCACCTCCATCAACTCCCCATACACCCCATACATCGCCCACTCCAGCTGCGCGCGCAAGAAAGCCGCGCGCCACTTATGGAACTTGACAGGGTCACGGCAGTCCTCCTTAAACTGCGGATAACTAACAGGAGATTTAGTGGCGATGCTCCAGGGAAAAATGCCAAGACTGCTGGGGTGACACTTCTGCGGCTGCGTGACATCGGCTACCAGCGGCTCTGCCGTATATTCCGCCCCGCGAATGGCCCCTACTGCAGTGGCATAATCCTCAGGGTGATTAATAGCCTCGGGGGGACCCCGGCCCGTGATCGAGGGCTGCAAGCGCTACGTGATATTGGTACAAGCCTATGCTCCCCACCCCCTCGAGGGTCACCAAGCCGGCTGACACAGAAAACCCGGGGAGGGAAACAAAAGGGTTACCTATGAGGGTGATACCCTTGTAACCCTCTAGCACTTGCACAGGGACATCTACAGTTAACGCCAAGCGCATTGGCGTGATCCTGATTCGGCATATCTCTGCGATTCCAGCGGCACCGGAACGAGTTCATTCCGACAAGTATCAAGAAAGTTATGGCGTTCCGACTTCCCGGTCGCGCGCGAGCGCGAGCCGGCTGTTCTTCTAAGTCGGACGTGAATATTTGCCGACGACATATGGGGTCGACAGTAATTCCTGGGCTGACAGGAATTAGGTGCTGTACCTACGACGGTATTGGATTAATACGTCGTACGCAGGAAATAGGAACCTTAACCTGTGGTCTGTTGGTACCGCAGGCTTAGTCCTGGACTTCTAGGTGCAGATGCAATAATCACTGTGGTGACTGTACTCTGTGGTCACTGTGCCTGTATGGCAGACCTACTGTATAGGACTGGGCGCTGTACAGGTAGTGAATACTGTACCGGGGTGTTATTACTGAGCAGGCCTCCTAGGCTGCTCAGGACTAGCAAGCACAGTGCACAAGTATATAAACAATAGGCCAGTGCCAAATGGGCATCTCTTGCGAGCCCGCCTCACGTGTTGTGCCTTGACTTGGCAAGCGCGTGTACAAGCCTCAAGTGTGTGAGCGCTGTAAACATTATCCGATTTAACAAAGCTCCGTTTCCAACCATATTCACACATTGCTGCATTGCAACCATATCCTTCACATTGCGTGTGCGAAGAACGTTAACTCAAATTACAACCAGTCTCAGCGGAACGGCCAGGAGGGTCGTTGCCGGTTGCGGTGTGCAGCGTTGACGACGAGGAGCTCGTCGGTGGTGAATGGTGCAGGAGGAACAACGGCAGCAGGATTTCCGGTTTCGGCAGTCTGCTGGGGGTTCGATTTCTCCTGAATTACGCCGTGTCGTTCGGGATCTATCTTTGTTGCTTGCAGATCGTCCGCCTGTAAATCGCAGCTTCGTGCAATTCGTCGACGACCAGGTCGAAGATTGGGAGCGAATTCTGCGACACGTACAAACCATCGTCATTCCGGAGCACCGGAGCATCGACGACCTTGAGCAGGAGCTTCACGGGTTGGTCGGCATCCAGACGGTGATTACTGCAGTAGCAGAGCGAGTGCGGACGGAGTTGGCAGCAAGGCGAGGCGAGGTTGCGGAGGCAGCTGGCGCAGGGCGACACGAGTTTGTGCCGACAGTAGCGGGCGCGGGAGTACCACGTGCTTTCGCAGGCGGCATCGGCGACGAGGGTGTTGCAGCGGGCCAGTTAGGCGTGAACGACGCGGAGCGGAGCATCACAGGCGGCTTGCAGAGGTCGGGGCGACAGCGGAAGCCATCGCCGGAGGACGCGCGCACAAGAGTCGGCAGGTTTCCAGAGCGAGTAAGAGTTCCTTTTCAGGAACTGCCCCCGCCCCTTCGCGTTCGTGTGACGCGTTGGGAGGAGTTTGCACCTCTTAGGTACGAGAGTGACCTTGAGGTAGGAGCAGGGGGTGTCGCTGGGCTAGGCGACGAGGCACTCGGCGACCACGAGGTGCCAACGTACAATCCGCGAGGTGCCAACGACGGGTTGTCACCTGTCTACTTTACCAACGGTGACGATTCAGTCATCGCGGGCCGACAGCGGGTCGACGACGGCGCAGCAGGTAGCAGGGTACCAGAGCTGATTGTGGTGAGCGACAGCGACGACGACAGCGACAAGGAGAACCAGGACGCGCCTGGGGCCAGCCGTGGTGGTCTTGCCTGAGTGGTAACACTTGGCACTTTCCTTTCTTGTTCAGTAGCTTATATTGCTTTAATTGCTGCTTGGCCACTTGGCTGGCTGTAGCAGATCTGAACAGAGGCCATCATGGAGGATGGAGCTATCAACCAACAAGCGGGCTTTATGGGCTTCGGACGGCGCGGCGCTGGGCTGGATGGACGCGATGGACGCGGTGGACGCGATGGACGCGGGGACGGCCAGGCGCTGGGAGACCAGGCTGAGGTGCCAGATAATCAGAGCCAAGGATCGCAGGGCGGGCAGCACGCGCCAGCCGCAGATCAAGCGGCGCCTAAGCGACCAACCGTTGCTGAGGGGTACGCGGTGCTAGGCCAGTTTCAGTCCATCAAGGACAATTGGCAGCCCCGGGATGCTGAGAGGATGTTAGAGGACATGAACTTGTACACGGAGATATACAACGGTGACAAGCTTCGCATCCTGGCGTCTAGTGCCTACATACGGCAGTCGGCGAGGCGGCTGTTCAAGTTTGTTCGGGAGCGACACGCGGCGGGGGACACCTGGACGGCGTTTATGACGCGACTCAGGTCGTTCCTGAGTGACAAGAGGACCATAGATGGGTCCCACCTGAAGCAAGAATACCTGGACTACAAGCCCATCAAGGGGCAACTAGTGGTCCACGCCTTTGAAGACTTCGTCAAGCTGAGGGAGGACGCCATGGCCAAGGGCTTCTTCGTCGCAGATCGGATGGCCATGGGCGACTTTCTCAAGTCGCTGCAACTGGATCCGGTCACCATGGATAATGTGACCATCCACATGCGACAGGTCCATGGCTGGGCAGCCATGACGGATCAGTTGTATGAGTGTTTCAGCGGCAAGTACGTGGGGGTAAGCGCCCTCGTCAGAATGATGAGGAGGCCACTGAACCCACGGTTAAGTCCATGAGGGGATCGGGCCACGGGGGCCCAGCGTCCTCGAGAGGGCCTGAGACCTCTTCAAGGGGTCGAGGAAGGTCCAGGAGGGGGCGTGACAGAAGGGCTGGACGGGGGACCCCGCCGAAGTCGGGACATCCACAGTCCCAGTTTGACTTCAAGAGGGTGGGTGGTCCTCCCAAGGCTGGGCCCAGCAGTGGGACCTCACGGGACATCAGTCAGGTGGAATGTTATTTCTGCCAGGGGAAGGGTCACTTCAGGAATGAGTGTCCCTCGTACCTGAGGCAGGAAGGTCAGAGCAAGCCAGCTCAGGGTGGCAGCAAGGACAAGGCTGGTCCATCCCAGGACAAGGGCAAGGGCAAGGCTGCTGATCATTGATTGAGCCTGCACACATCCCTGAACCCTGGAGGGTGCCCCCAGGGGTGTGTAATGAAGCTGCTAGTGACAGCAGTGAGGGGCAGCCCCATGCTCTAGTGAAAGAGCCTATTGGACACGATGGGGCAAGCTTGGTTACCACAGAGAGTATGCCAGCTGTAGCTGCAGTGGTTACTCGCCAACGTGCCCGCCATGGCGGTGCTGAGCCTGAGGTAGGACCTGGTGATGTGGACCCAGGTGGATCTCAGAAGCATTCTGACCGTGCAGGACTGGCACAGGATGGTCAGGATGAGGATAGGGCTGGAGACAGTCTGACAGGCACGACCCTGGTGCCTCCTGTACATAAGGGATCTGTACATACCTTGAGTGCTAATAATGACAATAAAAGGTTTTCTCTCTTGTATGACATTGCCTCAAGGTTGCATACCATGTTTGGCCATGCAGCTCAGTCTTTGCAAGTTGCTAGACGGCTGGGAGGAAGTGAGTTGTACTCCATCTGCCAACAGGTTGCTCAAGCTTGCAAGTGCAGGCTAGTTGCTAGAAAGCCCAAGCAGTCTCATGCCAGGACTCCTATTTTGCAGCCAGGCCATGTGCAGGTAGATATTCAGAGAATCAGGGGTTTGAAGCTGCTGGTGGCAGTGGACAGATATACCAAGTACAAGACCCTAGAGATCCTGCCTGACATGGAGAAGCCTACATTGATTGCTGCTCTGAAGTTGACAAGGAGCAGGTACCCTGGGTTGGAGTTGTTGCAGTGTGACATTCAGTTTGAGTGCTGTGAGAACCTGCCAGAGTTTCCAGAGTTGCTGATTACACCCAGGGAGAGCCACGGCCAGCAAGGGGTGGTGGAGAGAGCCATCCAAGAGATCAAGACTGTGCTGCTGGTGGAGAGGATTCCAAGGACGTCATCTGCCATTGTGACATCTGCATGGCTACGTTCTGTGGAGGACAGGCTGAACCTGAGGACTCCCATGTTCTTTGGTGACATTGCCATCAATCCTCTTATGCTGCATACCAGGATGCTGCCAGCTGATGCTGAGCAGGCATGGAAGGAGAAGCTAGAGGCCAAGTTCCTCAAGCTGAGGCAGAAAGACAAGGGCTGGAGTGTCCTAGAACCTAACGTTGGACAACAGGTTGTTGTGTGGAAGGAACCAAGCTTTCCAGGGAAACGTGGCAGCTGGCATGATGGGGTGGTGACCCGAGTAGAAGCCGCTGGCCATAAGTGCTGGGTGGCCATTGATGGCTCCCAAGCAGTGCACCGTCTGTCCTGGTCAAAGATCCGTCCCCGGGGAGGTAATCAAGGAGACCTCTTCCAGGTGCCCGCTGGTGTACAAGGCGGGGGTGACGTGGAGCTTCCTGATCAGGGTGCTACAGCTGTATCGAGCCCTCAGGGTGACCCTGGCCCGGCCCCTGGGGTACCTTCACATACGGTGGTTGGGCAAGCAGGCGGACAGGCTGCACCTCCGGAACGGCCCGACACCAGGCCTAGGGGTGTGCGTCTATCAGATATTGTACAGGCTTTGCAAAGAGCCAAGAAGGAGCCTAAGGTGTCCAAGCTTGTCCAGTTGGATGAACCTGAGGTAGCTGCCATGGAGATAGATACCAATGCACAGGTTTCTGTCATGGGACCTCAGCATACAGGAGAACTGCTGGTCGGAGAACCAAGTTGCCCCTGGGTGTCTGATTTCAGTGGTAGGACGCATCTAAGGGTGTTGGGAGAGGTTACTGCCCCTGTCATGGGTGTGGATGTGACCTTCCTTGTCCTAGAGGACTATGATGGCCCTGTGATTTTGGGTCAGAATTTTCTGGGCAATCCTGGGATTTCTATCAGAGCTACAGCTCTGAGAAGAGATGGCTGGGGGATGATTCCCCTAGAAAATTTCAGGACAACATTTCCAGTCAGGTGCAGGGCCAAGCCGGTCAAGGGTGTAAAATGGGATGAAGGGGAGGTGCCCCCAGCGGCCAGTTTGGTTATTCCAGCTGTGTTGCACCCCAGCAGTATTGGCATAACTCACAGGAGCCTTGCTGCACACTCTCCTTTGACATATGACCAGCTGGTCCAAGAGATGAGCTCGCCTACTTTGTTTGAGGCTTGGAAGCTCGCCTTCTCCAAGGCATTGGAGGAGTGGTTGCAGTTTGAGTGTGCTGCACCAACAGACAGACGTCCCCCAGCATCAAGGAAGCTTGCTTTGAGATTTGTGCTGAAGAGGAAGGTTGTGGATGAGGTATCAGTGCCCCATGTCAGGCCTGTCCTGAATGAGTATCACGGCACGGGGAGTCTGCCAGGAGAGGAGCTATACACGCCAGGGATGCTACACGACACATGGAGAATTTTGCTATGTCTCTACGTGGGGTTGCTGAACAGGGGAGCAGCTATGTCATCAGTGCTGCTGGACTTCAAGAGGGCATTTTTAAAATCTGATCCAGAAGTGGCCAGGAGGGTGTGGAAGCAGGATGAGCCTTACTGTGTTGAGGTGCCTGCCATCTGGAAGCTGGAGCTGCATCAACAATTCCTGGTTATTCTGAAGGGCCTGGAAGGACTCAGGTCGAGCCCAATCATCTGGAGACTCACGCTGCAGGAAGCTCTGATCAGTGAGTGTGGCTTGAGAGTGTCTTCAGTTGATCCCTGTTTGCTGCTGGCCCAATGGGAGGGTCTGCCAGTGTATGCTAGTTTGCATGGAGATGATCTGCATTTGCTAGCCCCCACGACCTGGCTGAAGAAGTTTATTCCTGTCATCAGTGGCAAGTTTTCACTGGGCAAGGAGCTGTGGCAGGAGCCCAACAAGCCTGTAGTGTTCTGTGGAATGCAGGCTACCCTGTTCAGGAGGGACGGGGAGTGGAGTATCAGGCTTCAGGCTGGAGGAGATTATAAACAGACCATTGTGAAGGCCTTGCCAGAGAAGATCACCCAGGCTGCAGGACCTGAGTTGAGAGGCATGTGGGCCTGGTTTGCCAGCATCTGTGGTCCGTCTTTGATGGTCCATAGCAGAATGCCTGATGAGGTGCTTGAGGATGAGAAGCCTCGAGTCATAGCCCGGTTGGTGGAGAGTACCCCTGATCTGATTTTGTCTGGGATTGACTTTACCCAGCCTATCACCTTGGAGATCTTTGTTGACAGTTCCATGGATGCTCGCCAGGTTACCAAGGTCAGGGGGAGATCTGCTGCTCTGTTTGCTTTTTATCAGAGCAGGGCAAGTTTGTTCAGCTGGTACAGCAGACTGCAGAAGAGGGTCTGTATCAGTTCAGATGTGGCAGAATGCAGGGCCATATGCGAGGGGATCCAGTCCAGCCTGTACATAAAGGAGTTAATGCTGGAGCTGGCTTCAGTTACCCCTTGGACCTTGCAGATGGAGACGTTGTTGCTAACAGACAGCATGGGTATGGTCCAGTTTGTTCACAAGCAGCTGGCCAGGAGCCGGGACCTGGATTATTTGTTGCTGAAGGAGTTGGCCAGTTTGGTTGACTTGAAGCATATCCCTGGCGAGGAGAACCCTGCTGATGCATTGACAAAGCTGCCACACAAGGCCCCAGCCCAGTACAATGTACTGAGGAAGCTCATGAATGCTGACTGTCAAGTCGGTCTATCTGTCTAAAAGCTGAGAGCTGGGTGCTTAAGTCTCTGGATATCAGGCTGGGAGCTTGATTGTACATAATCCTGAGCACACCTTGAGGGGTGAGACATGTCTCTGGTGTGGGAATGTCTGACATTGTCTCTGATGGAGAGATGTCTATCTGGGGTTTTCATCTCAGTCTGAGGTTTCCCCAGATCTGTGGTTTGTGGGCGGGGTTCGATTCCCTGGTGCCGTCTTAAGGCGGAGTTTCACGGACTGGCTGACCCATCCACCATGCTGGTGAGGTGGCGACAGGTCCCCTGATTTTCCACGGTTGGAACGAGTATGGGAGCTTGTGTTTTGCATGTGCTTCGCGTAGATGTTGTGTCTGGTTCGATAAGGGGCAGCAGACCGGCGCCGACTCCCGTCTGGGGGTCAGCAATGTTTTCTGATGAGCTGTTGTGGGTGATCTGTGGGGTTTCGCCTAAGGTCCTGAAGGTTGTACATACTTCTCAAGTTCTTAGCTGAACACCTATGGGCTGCCACAGTTGGCCAACCTCTTGTACATGGGTAACACAACGAGCCTCCCGTGAAGGGATAGGGACTCATTGTAATTTGTTTGTGCTCCTGAGCCAGTATGGGTGCTATGTACATATAATAAGGAATCCAAGCTGACTGTCATGCCCAGCGGGTTGTGACTTGTAGTCTGGGGAGGATATCCAGTACCCATTGTGTGTGTTTGTATGTAGACTTGTGTGAGCTGCTACAGCTCAAGAAAAGAAAGGATTGGAGTTAACGCCAAGCGCATTGGCGTGATCCTGATTCGGCATATCTCTGCGATTCCAGCGGCACCGGAACGAGTTCATTCCGACAAGTATCAAGAAAGTTATGGCGTTCCGACTTCCCGGTCGCGCGCGAGCGCGAGCCGGCTGTTCTTCTAAGTCGGACGTGAATATTTGCCGACGACATATGGGGTCGACAGTAATTCCTGGGCTGACAGGAATTAGGTGCTGTACCTACGACGGTATTGGATTAATACGTCGTACGCAGGAAATAGGAACCTTAACCTGTGGTCTGTTGGTACCGCAGGCTTAGTCCTGGACTTCTAGGTGCAGATGCAATAATCACTGTGGTGACTGTACTCTGTGGTCACTGTGCCTGTATGGCAGACCTACTGTATAGGAACTGGGCGCTGTACAGGTAGTGAATACTGTACCGGGAGTGTTATTACTGAGCAGGCCTCCTAGGCTGCTCAGGACTAGCAAGCACAGTGCACAAGTATATAAACAATAGGCCAGTGCCAAATGGGCATCTCTTGCGAGCCCGCCTCACGTGTTGTGCATTGACTTGGCAAGCGCGTGTACAAGCCTCAAGTGTGTGAGCGCTGTAAACATTATCCGATTTAACAAAGCTCCGTTTCCAACCATATTCACACATTGCTGCATTGCAACCATATCCTTCACATTGCGTGTGCGAAGAACGTTAACTTCTACCCCTAGGATGGGCATGAGCACCTGCCCAGCCACCTTATACGCCTGCTGCCCGTCAAACCCCGCAACCTCCTTCCAACTACTGGGCAGCAAAGGGTAATAGGCCTCGGCCGCCGCCGGGCTCGTGATAGACACGCCTGCCATGGTATCTATGGCCGCAATATGCCTTGAGGGAACATCATGAGCTTCAGTCACAACGGTGGGGCACTTATCTGGCATGACGCGGCTGACTTGTGCCGCACCCCCTGCTGCCGCCGCCTTGAGCTTGTCCGCCTTGAGCAGCTGCCGGAGGACGTGGGCCAGCTGGGAGCCCACGCCCGCGCCTGACGATGTGTCCGGCGCCGCCACGGTGGGCGCTGCTGGGGTCGCGGGGAGGGGCTGAGGTAGCGCCCCCGCGTCGACCCCGGGGACTTGCTCCGGCGCGGCGCCTGCAGGGGGGTGGGCAACAAGCGCATCATGCACAGCCACCCCAAGTGGGGTGGGTAGGACAGGTTCCAGCCGGGCCCGCTTGGCCGGCCGGCTATCCACATCCCAACCGAGCTGGCGGCTATGCTCCTTGGCCGCCTGGACCTGGGCGTCGGACGCCTTGTACCGATACACCTTATCCCACGGGATGAGATAGTCCCTATGCTCCCAGTGCACCTTCACCCGCCTGTGCACCCAGTCCAAATCCACCACCATGCCTGGCCCTTGCATCTGCCCCCGCTTGCCAAAGGAATTCTCCTTGTGAAACAAGACCAACTCTCCCAGCTCCCACTCCTGCGACAAGTCAGGCTGGGTGCGGTCTAACTGCCGCCTAACCTCAGCGGTGGTAGCGAGGTGGGCCTCCCAATGGTCTGCCACGTCCGGAGGGTAAATGCCCGACTGCAGCCCCCGCGCGGTAATAAGACCTAGTCCCTGGGGCAGCTTGAAAAGCACCTGGCTGTTGTACTTGTCCATGAGCAAGCGGCACCACAGCGCGCGTTGTGCATAAGGCTGCCCCGCGGGCTTGAATCCTAACCCGCTGGCCTGCTGCTTGGCTGCCATGCCCTTTACGCTGCTGATGTGCCTATCAATCAGCCCCAAGTTGCCATGGTCCTGCCGCCCAGCAATAACCACCATCTCACAGCCCTCCCGCCCCACAATGCAATCAAATTGTTGGTCCAACATGACCTCAGAAATGGGAAAGAAGTGAGACATGGCAATGCGCAGCTCTTCTTTCTTGAAAACTTTCCGGGCAGTTGGTGCTGACTGCTGCCCCGGAGCTGTGCTGACCGAGCCCCCAGCTGGCTCAGTCGCCACGGTGGCTGCGCCACTCCCATCCGCCGGAGTTGATGCTTGCGTTCCCTGGTCCTGGGTTGCAGCTTGCGTTCGCTCCGCGCCACGCGCCATGAGCCCAGAAAAATGGTCAACGGTAATGTTGACTGTTGTGAATACAAGTTGAATGCCCTTCACCGCTGGCTAGCACGCCGGCGATGGAGACGGGATTTTTGTTGTTTGGGGAACCGATTGTGGGAGGCTGAGCCCGCAGCCGCCACTGATTGCTATTGAACCCTTGCTGCTGGCCAGGCCGCAAGGAGCTCAGCGGCGCGGTGCTAACCGATAAGGCATGCTCGAGCCTCCAACCCGAGACTACCGGTAGGCTACCCGATAGTGCATGCTCAAGCCTCTAACCCGAGACTACCGGCACTCAGCGGATCTGTGCTACCGAGGGCGACGGTTCTCTGACCGTCCCGGCGCGCACTGGCTTCCGTACCTTGCTTAGGCACCGACTAGCATCTAGACACCAATCTTTGATGCCCACCTGACTAGGCGCCCAGGCCGGCGACTACCGGCCAGCGGATAGATGCCACTCGGGAGCACAACTCAAGCACATCAATGCCATATAGGCGGCAGTAGTGGACAAGCTCGTTGGCCCGCGGGGGGGCATCTCACCCGGGCAGGGTGCGGACATTGTAGGTTGCGATGCGCAGCGAGTGGTGCCGGCGTTGGCCCAGCAGGGGGCGCCGGGGACCCGCAGTGTCGGCAGGGGGTTGGGGGGAGGCTGGCGGGGACGTGTGTGCGGCGTGAGATAACATAGTACTTTTCAACGCGCATAGGGCACCCTCCAGGCGGGCGGCGCGACTTGCTCTCCTGGTCTTGGGGTCAAAGAATGCAGCATACCGTTGCATGGGAGTGCCGGGTTGCGAAAGCCAGCAGGCGCTCCTAGTTGGCGATGAAGGTCGCGGCTTTGACTCCGTTGCGTCGTCCGTGAGATTGGACTATCCAAGACACGCTCGGCCATCGGACGACGGGTGTGGGGGGTGGGTTCTAGCTAACCCCCCGGTAGCTGCTCGCGGTGCATGAGGGGGCGGGGAGGGCCTACTCCCTACCCCCCCGCGCGTCTTCCCTCGGCGTGGTAACCTCCCGTGAGGTAACCTCCATGTGCCATATGCGTCGTCCTTCCACCGCAGCCGCACCTTCTTCGTGCGGTCAGCGAGGGCCTCCTTCGCGTCCTCTTGTGCCAGCCGGTCCCTGCGGGCGCGAAGCTGCGCCGGGGTCAGATCGTCGTCGAGACTCCAACCCAAGCCTCGTGGTAGCTTGGTGCGGTGTTGGAGAATATAGTGCTTGCCGATGGGGCGCGTAAGCACGAGCGCCACCGGCGCATCCGCGCGCCCCGGTAGGCGGCGGACGGTGTCAATTGTGACACTGTCCTCTAGGCGGAAGTTGGTGATGAGTTCCTTCTCCACCTTGAGGCGGAGGCTCAGCCCCGTCTCCCGGGGGAGGGCCGCCACATTACGAATAATTATGGTGCGGTTCCGCGCCGCTCTTTGTTGTCCTGGTCGGCGAAGGTCCTAGAGACCGCCTGAGCAGTGCTAGTGGCTATTTCTTGGATGGCTGTGCTGGCCATAGTCGCGTAGGACGGGGCCACCTTCGCCACCTGCGCCTCCACGTTGTCCGCTAAATTGCCGGCCACCTGCGCCGCGAGGGTGCCGGCAACCGCCTCCGTCAGCGTGCCGGCGACCTGGGCCGCCACCTTGTCCGCCACGTTGACAGTCCTCGATCGCCGCAGCCAAGTGGCCTGCGAGATCAGAATTTATCAGCTCCGTGGCAAGCTTCTGCGCCACCGTACCGGCAAGGGCTGCTGCTGCAGGTCCGGATACTGGCAGCAGTTCCGAATTTCCCAGCAGCGTCGTCGTGGCAACGACGCGCAACTCACTTTTCTTGAGTGAGGTCAAGTCCTTGGGGTCGGTAACCGGGGTAATGGCGGTGAGCCCAGGCGGTGGCTGAGGCCAGAGTAGGGGCCGGCCTTGTTGCATAATCTCGGTGAGCAGAGCCACGAAGTCCAGCTTTGACAAGGTCAGAAGGATTTGCACATTAGCTGTGCCGTTAGCAAATGCCGCAGCGTCGAAGGGTGCATTGCGGACTTCAGTAGCGGTGTGCCCCGAGTCGGCAGGGGCTGCGACGAACAGGGCCCGGGCCGTGCCAGTGTGGCCACGGGGGGATTTAGGCCCATGTTTCTTGGCGGCAGACTCCATAGCCTGAGAGTTGCCCGTGCCTTCTCCTATGGCTGGCGCCTGCGGGGCGTCGCCTGCACGGGCGGCAGCAGGCGGTAATTCCTTGCGCCCTGATTTCTTGGTAACCATCTTCAAGACCGAGCTCGGTCGATGTGGCGTGGAATGGCGAGTCGATCGTGACAAATCCGACCTAATTCAGTGACCAAACGTGGTAGTTAGCGTCGTTTACGTCCGCCATAGCATGTCAATTTTGAATTTCGCGCCAAGGTGTTGCTTTCCTTGTTTTTTGGTTGCAATATACAACAGTTGATGACTAATGAACTAATTTCTTCATTAATCAATTAACAATATATCTCCGTTGGGAGCATGTGTAACACCTTGTTGTACCGGTTGTATGTACGCTGCCAGGCTTACGGCCCGGGCATGAGCCCGTCCCGTCTGTCTAGCTACAGATATCTGTAGGGTAGTAGCACATGTCCATGCCGGCCTACTAGCCTATCACGCCGGGAACGGAAAGTCCACGCATGGCGGCCTGGCCAGTGGCCGCGCGTGGGCCAGCCGGTGGGGCTGCCATGCCATATGACGGGACAGAACGCCCGGGCAGTCTGTGCGGACTTTGTGCCATCTAGTCTGTCTGACGGTGTCTACCTGATTTGTGCGGCCGGGCCAGGTGCCCGGCTAGCCGCCCAGGCGGCCGCTGTCCCTATAACTATAAAGAATCGGTGGGAAACAATGATATGGTATATAGCATACAAATCCTCATTGCTAATGTGCAAACCAAATCATTGGGTTCCTTGCGGCTTGCGCAGCATCTTGGTGACGATGCCGTCTAGTCACCGGCGTGGAGAAACACCGGCGGCATTTCTCCAGCTGCTGCGTCAGCGTCCCGATCATCTCGGCGCCAGACTGGTTAAGCCGGAATCATCATCAGAATGACGACCTTGAGCAGGTCGCGCTTGACAAGCCGGGGTGAAGCGGGTTTGCTCCACCAGCGGCGGTGTTCATGGAGCTGCGCCCACCGGCCATGCCTATATATAGCCGGGTCGCCGACCCGGCTAGGCGGTCGATCATGTCGTCCTCGCAGACTGTCGGGAAGCCAATCGACTGCCTAGTAGTATGTAGCTTGAAGCGGCCTGAAGTAGGGTAATTTACCTCGGTGTTGTCTAAGAGGCGGAGGGGGCCCGGGCGGGGGCCCGGCCAGACTGAGGGCCGTGGCCTCCGTCTTGGGGCTGATTTCTACTGTAGACCGACAGCACGAGCCTCAAGCGCCAGGCAGTCTAGCCAAAGTTCGGGCAGACTCCGCCGGCTGCTCATGCAATGAGCGCGATGTCGTCGGCATAAATGAGGTCAGCACGAGTAAATTCTGGTGGTAATGGTCGGGCCCCCTTTCCCAAGCTCGTTCTTGATCACTATAGGCCACTGAGCAAGCATGCAGAGCAAAGCAGGCACGTACGTGCCTGGCGCAAAACATAATCCACTACAAATAATAATAACAGGTACTGTGACAGCTATGTAGCGCACCCCCATGCCAGACACCGGTCTGCAGCACTTGGACATGGCCGCGCGGGGTAATTTGCGCACCGAGGTGGTTTACCCGTCATACAGCGTGTGGAAGATCGACGTATTGTAAATCAGGGAGCCAGCCGGGACGCGAGCGCCAGCAAGGACAGCTCATAGAGCGTGCACGGCCCGGCAGCGGACAGAATCAAAAGCCTTGATGAAGTCGACGAAGATCAGGATGGCGGGAAACTCGATCACCAGGTTGCAGGATCGAGCGTGATTTCCTCGAAGAGACGGCGCGCGACGAAGATGGTCATCATGACGATGTTGCGCCCAGGAGGAAAGCCCATTTGACTCTCCCCATGGCTTGCAAGGTGTCAAGTACCGGAGCGAGAGCAGAACAAAGAACGACGGCGAGTGAGGATCATGCGCATGAACAACTTGAGTGCGGCGCTCTGGATGCACACTCCTCGGCACTACTTGCTGAAGTTGGCGCCGGGGTTGTCAGGGGAACCTTTGTTATTGTATACAACATAATACGGTAGCTGTGCTGCCACTCAGGAATCGGCGGCGCTTCGGCAAGCAGTCGTGATCCGGTACGTTGCAGACGTCAAGCAGGAACCCGGCCGGTGAGCGCCGTCAGTTTAACCCATAGTCCGGAAACAGTTCGATATATCGAACTGTTTGACCCCAGGTGGCGCGGCGCTCAATACCAGGAGCGCCGCGCCACCCGTGACGGAGGGAAGTTGTCCGGTGGGTCTGGGAACACTTAGGGACGAAGGTGATGCATAGGTTTGGGGGTAATATTCGCCATAGCCTGGTAATTACAACGTGTATTGAGAAAGTATCACGTGACTTTGGCGGGAAATTTTCACTCGCGCGCGCGCGTAACTAGATATGGCTGCCAGCGTGCCGTTGTCATGGAAATTTGCGTCTCGCGGCTCGTAACGGTTCAGAATGTTGCTCAGAATGATGATGCGTGATTTTCGTAGGTCAGGGGTGGCCAGATGTATAGCATTGGGAAAATACAGGTAGGTAATTACTGATTTCTTGGTCGCCAGTACCAGATGAGTAATTGCACGTCATATTTCGATTTTCTTCTTATGGCCGGGCAGGCTTCGCCAGCCCGAGCACCCAGTTTTGGTACGGGACATCCGCAGCAGCGTCCCTGTGAATTCGGATGCGTTTATAGGTCATCTTTGCACAGAACATCAACCTGGTAATCATGGTGGATGCATGCATTATCAGGCTATGGCGGCCTATGCCTGGAAAGCATTAGCCCGTGTGAGATATGAGGGTCCCGGCCAGCAGAACCCGGAAAGGTCGTGATCGAGCCAGGTACGGCAACGTGTTTGCATGTCGTTTGCACGGGAATCTGTCGTTTATGCATCCTTGTTTCACGAGTGTATCAGTGCCTCTTGCAGCAGGTTTCCATGCCTGCTGTATGAGTGCTATTAGCCCCAAATCTGCTCAGTTTGTGGTGTTTCTTTGGAGGATGCCATTCCGTTGGTGCTGGTTTAGCAACTTCTTTGTTTTCCAGCACTTTTGACAGTCCTATGTGGCTGTATACAATGCATAAGTGTGTGGCAATTCATGGATAGCTGCATACGCGCGCGTAACCCACACACGTAAGTGAGCGGATTATATAGGTCAGTTGGGCTATCCGTGCGGTCTGACCCAAGGAAAGCATGGTGGCACTATCTATTGACATTGTCCAACCCCAGAATAATTTTTTAGAACCCTCCCTGCAGGGGTAAACTACTAAGGGGATTTCCCTTGCCTGAAAATGATCGTCTTTTGGCCAACTTTGACATTAAATATCTTGCAAACCACTTTATAAACTCATGATATTATTGCATATTCTGAAAGCCCTTGAAGTGTAGATATTCCTAGCACCTTGGTTGGGGGTATTTGGAGTTGTGGTCTATGAGTTATGATTTTTTTCATTTTCAGGGGTCAAAAAATGCCAAAAACCCATTCCCGGACTATAAGTCACCGGGGCGGGGAGCTGCTCAGGTCCTATGGCGGCGTAGAAGCGGACTAGTTGTTTGGCGGGAGTGCGCAGCTCGGTTTGTGCGATCGAACGGCGCAGCTCGTTGGGGTCAGCCAGGGGTTCCGTCAGGGGCGGGTTCGTGTAGTCCGCCTGCTTGACGGCAGGCGGCGTGCATGGGTGGCGCAGGTACGCCTGCCTCAGGTTCCAGGCGGGCGGCCGCCAGCGGGCCAAGCGGCGCCGGAGGCGGCGGGGGGACGCCGATCGAACAGCCGGGACTGGGATGAATACCACCGGTCCAAATGGTGCATGCTGCGGTGAGCCAGAGAGCCGTAGCGTCCCGGGTGCTGGCTGCGTGTCGCCTGCTGCCGGCGTTGACCGCGTGCAGGCGCAGGCGGATCCAGGCCGGCGTACTTGCCGTGCTGGTCCTCGAGGTGGGCGAAGTAATATATCCGCGGACCGGTGGAGGTCCTCCTGCTCCTTCGTTGCTGCCGGATGGTCGAGTGGCACTCCTCCTTGAGGAGTGCATGCGTAGCAGGGCCGTGGGCGCGCGGTTGTCGCGGAGGGCGTGCCGTGCCAGGATGACGGCGGGGAGCCGGCCGGTCAGTGCAGGCTGGTGAAGCGGTGTGGACGCCCGGCCGGGGGGGGTAGCCGAGTCCGGCTGGGCGCCCGGGGCAGCTTGCCAGCTAGGTGCCGCAAGGCCGGGAGGCCGGGCCGACAGTGGCCGTGATCTCAGTACATGTGATGATGGTTGCACCATTTCCTCAGATCCCACAGTGGACTAATGCTCATGAATGTGACGCCGTACGTAACTGAAACCAGCCAGTGTAGCTATAGTTTACCACCTATAGCACTGCATGCTTGCTTGCTCATGTCCGGCCATAGTAATGCAATGCTCACACGGGTCTTATTGCACCTACAGTGGATGCCGGATCGTTTAATCGTACGTGTCCGATTGCACCCATACGGACATGCCAGTGGCATGAGGGAAGGGGGGGTCTCTGCCCCCTTCCTGCTCGTGCACACTGCACACACAGGGATTTAAAAGCACCTCGGTGCTCCGTGGCTCCCCAATGGGAGTGCACGTGTTTAATGAATGAATGAATGAATATAGCCTCAGCCGCGCGCGCAGGCTAGTCGGCTAGCTAATTTTTGCTACTTTTTAATCTAGCCGCGTGAGGCCATCCCCGACTATTGGGAGTACGCGACCAATCCAAACATTGGAAGAGAAAGCAGGTCAATAGCGGCCGGGGTTCCAATCTACAACCAATCCAGGTGCAGAACACTAAGACGCAGGCTGCATGCACGCGGTATGGTTGCAAATTGCTTGCTTGGATAGCAAAACGCGCGGTTGCACGCGGTTTGAATCACTGGGATGGCTGCTCCGACTGTCATTTGGGGCTGGGCGGAGCCAGCAGGTGACACTAGTAGTACTTAATCTGGTGTACACAGGCATGCAGGCACGTTGTGGCTTCAACAATTAATGGCGCCTTGCGGTCGAGTAAGTGCCTTAATTTAATATGATACAACCGAAGGGTGTTGCTTGATAGAATGATGAACTTTTTTGTACGATTCTGGAATTTGAACACAAGAACTCAAGCACAATTTCAAACGCCTACAGGGGTCTCCTGATATGAAGGCATCCCAAACTATACAGCCCAACTGCAAAAAAAGGCTTTTTACCGGAGAGTGGTGCTGGTGTGTCTGAAATTTCCTAACATATACCAGCAGGCCTCATCCAACTGCGCTAGTTGGGGGCCCCGAATTTGAGCAAGAGTACTACTATCTGGGTCACGGAAGGCGTATGATAGGAAGAACCTGTTTTTTAGCTTCAGCTGACAGGAATCAAGCAGCACGCTATACAAAACCATTCGACATGAGTATTGCTTCCGCTTGAGAACCTCCTACTCGACTGGCGCAATGGCGCAATTCATGGGCCGTGTTAAGAGGCAAACCCGGCTGCCGTTTTCTCCAGTTCTGTTTGCAGCGCGGTGACCTCTTCAGGCGTCAACGATGACAAAGCCTCGACGATGCGCTGGCTGGTGTCCTGGCTGCCTCCCTGCAATGTGGTGGATGCTAGCCCCCCACTCCTGCTTCTGCCAGGACGTTCACGGGCACCTCGAGCCTGACCCCCAGTGTCCTCCAGCCTAGTACTTGCATTGTTGGGAGTGCTGGCTTGCCTGGCCAATATGCGGTCCCTCTGCTTGATGCCCGCCACAAGCGCAGGGCTGACGTCAGGGGCACACGCAGGCACCATGAATCGGGAACAAACGGACGGCATGCACAGGTTCAGGGCTCACTTGCACCGAAAGACAGTGCAGGCAGTGAAGCTTGAACAACGTGGAATAGCGGCCCATGCTATAAATATGGTATTTAGAAATATGGTATTTCGCACAGATAGGGATAACCTACACAGTTGGAGCTAACATAATCATAGGCGACCAGCAGCCGGATGTGTCCAACTAAAAGAAAAAAAAAATCCATATAGCCTGACAAAGAGATGTGTTCAATCTCCAATACATTTGTACAAGGAACCAGGTCATCTTAGCAAGTTCCCAGTTCCCAGTAGCATGTTCCCATGAGAAACCTTCATTAGAAGTGATTTTCCCAGAGACAGGGAAATCCACTGACTCACGCCGACAGGATACAATCATCGGGTTCATCCAAAGCACCTGGAACCCTTAACAGCAGGTGCTTTGTCTCTATTTCTTTGGCCACGCAGCGCACGGCCATCCACGAGAAGAGCAGGGAGGTGGGGCGGTGACTACGACCTGGCGATAGAAAGGAATGGCAGCGTGAGCAGCTGCGCTGTTAGGCATGAAAAATCGGATGAGCCACACATTACCCACCTGTCCGCAAAGGACGAAAATGAGCGGCGCCCGCCGGCGCTGGCACTGTGGCGGAGCCCTTGTGCCCCGACACCCGCCGGTGAACCTGCGCTGTCCTGTGTGCTTGATCGGTCCTTGGATTTGGGCGTTGCCCACGGCAGCTTGGACGCGTTGATGGCCTGTGGGCGCAGCAGCCAGACATTGTGGTGGACCAACGTGCCAAAACCTTGCGGCCAAAGTTGAGCATGAGCGAGGGAGTCGGGGCAAAGCACTTGCGCGGCTTTTCGTCCCGAACAAATGGCTGCCTGGCTTTATTTTTCGTTCCCCCATATCACCCATATCACCCATATCCCCCATATCACCCATATCACCCATATCACCCATATCACCCATATCACCCATATCACCCATATCCCCCATATCCCCCATATCCCCCATATCACCCATATCCCCCATATCCCCCATATCCCCCATATCCCCCATATCACCCATATCACCCATATCACCCATATCCCCCATATCACCCATATCACGCATATCACCCATATCACCCATATCACCCATATCACCCATATCACCCATATCACCCATATCACCCATATCACCCATATCACCCATATCACCCATATCACCCATATCACCCATATCACCCATATCACCCATATCGCCCATATCACCCATATCACCCATATCACCCATATCACCCATATCACCCATATCACCCATATCACCCATATCACCCATATCACCCATATCACCCATATCGCCCATATCACCCATATCACCCATATCACCCATATCACCCATATCCCCCATATCCCCCATATCCCCCATATCCCCCATATCGCCCATATCACCCATATCACCCATATCACCCATATCACCCATATCACCCATATCACCCATATCACCCATATCACCCATATCACCCATATCACCCATATCACCCATATCACCCATATCACCCATATCACCCATATCACCCATATCACCCATATCACCCATATCACCCATATCACCCATATCACCCATATCACCCATATCACCCATATCACCCATATCACCCATATCACCCATATCACCCATATCACCCATATCACCCATATCACCCATATCACCCATATCACCCATATCGCCCATATCGCCCATATCACCCATATCACCCATATCACCCATATCACCCATATCACCCATATCACCCATATCACCCATATCACCCATATCACCCATATCCCCCATATCACCCATATCACCCATATCACCCATATCACCCATATCACCCATATCGCCCATATCACCCATATCACCCATATCACCCATATCACCCATATCCCCCATATCCCCCATATCACTCATATCACCCATATCACCCATATCACCCATATCACCCATATCACCCATATCACCCATATCACCCATATCACCCATATCACCCATATCACCCATATCACCCATATCACCCATATCACCCATATCACCCATATCACCCATATCACCCATATCACCCATATCACCCATATCACCCATATCGCCCATATCACCCATATCACCCATATCACCCATATCACCCATATCACCCATATCACCCATATCCCCCATATCCCCCATATCCCCCATATCACCCATATCACCCATATCGCCCATATCACCCATATCACCCATATCACCCATATCACCCATATCACCCATATCACCCATATCACCCATATCACCCATATCACCCATATCCCCCATATCCCCCATATCCCCCATATCCCCCATATCACCCATATCCCCCATATCCCCCATATCCCCCATATCACCCATATCGCCCATATCACCCATATCACCCATATCACCCATATCCCCCATATCCCCCATATCCCCCATATCCCCCATATCACCCATATCACCCATATCACCCATATCACCCATATCACCCATATCACCCATATCACCCATATCACCCATATCACCCATATCACCCATATCACCCATATCACCCATATCCCCCATATCCCCCATATCCCCCATATCGCCCATATCACCCATATCACCCATATCACCCATATCACCCATATCACCCATATCACCCATATCACCCATATCACCCATATCACCCATATCACCCATATCACCCATATCACCCATATCACCCATATCACCCATATCCCCCATATCCCCCATATCCCCCATATCCCCCATATCCCCCATATCACCCATATCACCCATATCGCCCATATCCCCCATATCCCCCATATCCCCCATATCACCCATATCACCCATATCACCCATATCACCCATATCACCCATATCACCCATATCACCCATATCACCCATATCACCCATATCACCCATATCACCCATATCACCCATATCACCCATATCCCCCATATCCCCCATATCACCCATATCACCCATATCGCCCATATCACCCATATCACCCATATCACCCATATCACCCATATCACCCATATCACCCATATCACCCATATCCCCATATCCCCATATCCCCCATATCCCCCATATCCCCCATATCACCCATATCACCCATATCACCCATATCCCCCATATCCCCCATATCCCCCATATCACCCATATCACCCATATCACCCATATCACCCATATCACCCATATCACCCATATCACCCATATCACCCATATCACCCATATCACCCATATCACCCATATCACCCATATCACCCATATCACCCATATCACCCATATCGCCCATATCACCCATATCACCCATATCACCCATATCACCCATATCACCCATATCACCCATATCACCCATATCACCCATATCACCCATATCACCCATATCACCCATATCACCCATATCACCCATATCACCCATATCACCCAGACTTGCCGCCAGAAACGGAGGGGCTTGCTCTGGTGCTACCGCACGGCTTCCCATACATGCATGCCTTGGAATTTCCCTACGGGCAGACACCACAGCACGCCGGCCAGTGCCCGATGTATTGTGGCCGATCTAGCCCGCCGGCCGCGAGCTCATCATGCATGTCATGGTCACCACTCCCAGAGAGCTACTGTGGCCCTTCGGCTAACCTATTTTCACTGTACTGGTGCTCCGTGACTCCCCAACGGGAGCACGTGTTTTAATTAATTAATTAATTAATTTTCACTGTACAGGTACCGTTTTGCAATCCCATCTATCCACAACAGGGCCCGCATGTATGCCAGCGCCAGCCTCCCCACCGGCCCTGCCACGTCGCGAGTCGCCGTCCGTTCCTACCCCATTGCGCTACGCAGTGCTGGCAGACACTGGGGCATCCGCATTGGAACTCACCCCGTGCAAAAAAACTGCACGAGTGCATGTGTGCCCTTCTCCCTCCTCCCACCTACACACATGCATGCTTACGCCCCCCCCACCCCCTGCATGCATGCATGCATGCTTACGCCCCCCCCACCCCCACCTGCACGTGTGCATGCTTGTGGCCCCCCACCCCAACCTGCACGTGTGCATGCTTGTGGACCCCCCCACCTGCACATGTGCATGCTTGTGCCCCCCCCACCCCAACCTGCACGTGTGCATGCTTGTGCCCCCCCCCACCTGCACGTGTGCATGCTTGTGGCCCCCCCACCTGCACATGTGCATGCTTACGCCCCCCCCCCCCCAACCTGCACGTGTGCATGCTTGTGGACCCCCCCACCTGCACGTGTGCATGCTTGTGCCCCCCCCCTGCACATGTGCATGCTTGTGGCCCCCCCCCCCACCTGCACATGTGCATGCTTACGCCCACCCCACCCCAACCTGCACGTGTGCATGCTTGTGCCCCCCCCCCCCACCTGCACGTGTGCATGCTTGTGGCCCCCCCCACCTGCACATGTGCATGCTTACGCCCCCCCCACCCCAACCTGCACGTGTGCATGCTTGTGGACCCCCCACCTGCACGTGTGCATGCTTGTGCCCCCCCCCCCCCTGCACATGTGCATGCTTGTGGCCCCCCCCCCACCTGCACGTGTGCATGCTTGTGGCCCCCCCCCCACCTGCACGTGTGCATGCTTGTGGCGCCCCCCCCCTGCACATGTGCATGCTTGTGGCCCCCCCCCCCCTGCACATGTGCATGCTTGTGCCCCCCCCCCACCTGCACATGTGCATGCTTGTGGCCCCCCCCCCACCTGCACGTGTGCATGCTTGTGCCCCCCCCCCACCTGCACATGCAGCTCTCCGTCCGGGAACACGTCGACGCGATCCAGCGACAACCGGTCGAGCGAGTAGAGCACCTCCGGGTCCGCACCCGCCTCCAGCACCTGGCGCACGCAGCAGGGGCGCGCAAGCACATACATATATGGCGCATGCACGTGGCAGCAAGGGTGGCGCGCACGGCCATGCACGCGCAGGGGTGGGCATGAGGGGGCCTAGGTGCATCCGGACCAGGTGCCAGAGGTGGCAGACGCGACAGGGAGCTTGTAAGCAAATGGGCCGCCGCAGGCATAATGCATGACAGTGGGCCCAGATGGGATGCCTGGATGCGGTGAGGATCGCTTATGGGGCAGTAGGCATGGCCACGTCGGCATGTCCATACAGCGGCCGTGGCTGTGTTCATCCTCAAAGGCAGCCACTACTTGTGTGCCGGCAGCGTGATGATCGTGTGGGTGTGCTTGAGAGTGGTATGGATGCCGTGGGAGCGGCGCAAGCGCAACCGTTCCCAGCCCCACATCCAACAGTTTACCACAGGACTTAGTGGGCAGGGTTGAGCGGGCGGCAGGTCATCATAAACACAAGCTGAGCTTCAGCGTGAGATGGAGAAACCACCGCAGAGTTTGTGGTGTCAGAACCAGGACGGGGAAGCTCGTGGCGTTTGGACTGGACGGGGACAGACAGGCAGGCCGTCAGGCCGTCAGATAGATAGATTAATCGATCGACCGGTTGACAGATGGACAGATACATAGAGAAAACGATAGGTTGGTAGATAGAACAGACAGAACCAGAGACAAAGACAGCATTCCGCAAAGGAGCGCGAGATTCCAGAGAGAACATCCCGCAACCCTACGCACGCACATCGGCCTTGAGCGCGCGCACGAGCGCGTTGAAGCTGCTGGCTCCGCGCACGAGCAGCTTGTTGCGCTGCGCAAAGTTGCCCGCCAGCATGCGCTGCTTGAGCGCCCGAATCTCGTCGGCCTGTGCGCTGCCCCGCTCTGCCGCGTCCACGTATTCCGCGCGCAGCTGCTCCAGCAGGCGGGCCAGTGCGTCCCGTTCCCCCATCAGCACCTCCCCGGCCTTGACCATCTCCGCGATGCGAGCCTGGGCCATGCCGGTGGGACAGGAGGAAGGCAGGGAGGCACCGCGTGGCATGGCATAGCAAGGCCAGGTGAGGCGAGACGGTGCAAGGCATGAGGCGAGGTGAGGTGGCATGAGGGGAGGCAACGCGAGGAGGTGAATGCTGGAAGGGTTTGAGGTCCAACCAAAGGAGGAGTGCCTGCATGGCGAACCGATTGCGCAATGTTGGTACGGGCGACGGAGGACCCATGTTTCCTCCGTACCGTAGCGGCCAGCAACAACATGGCTGACTGACACCCTGCATGGGTGCCCACCCACAAGCAGAAAACGGCAGTCCCAAGAAGCGCCTAGAAACAGGTGCCCTGGTACAGGGGGTGCTCGGTGCCGACTCCAGCACCCTGTGGCGGGTGCACTGATTTGAAAACCCGCACCTGGTTCCACCCCCCCAACACATCCGACACAAAATAAAAAGAATAAGTGCAACACATCGGACACAGAATGAGCTCACTGCGAGCACCGCACCTGCCCCCACTCCCCGCTGTCGATCACCCGCCGGAAGCGCTCATTCTCCTCCCGCAGCCTCTCCAGCTGCTCCTCCATCAGCTGCACGCGCTCCTGCAACGTGAGCCCCTTCTCGCCGCGCGTGATGACGAGGAAGTTCACCCACGCGCGCCAGCTGCGGGCCAGCCGTGAGTTCAGCATGTGCCGCAGCGCGCGCTGGAGGCGCGAGCGAGACGTGCGGCGCCAGCTGGCGATTTCCTGCGGGCCAAGGGGCCAAGGGACACGGGGCAAGGAGGAGATGGAGGCAAGGAATGAGGGGCATGGGCCAAGGAATAGGGAGCACGTATGAGGGGCGAAGATTCACGGTCAAATGAGGGAAAGCAGGCAGGGTGTGGCAGAACATGGTGCAGATGACTTAAAGATGTAGAAGTATAAAAATGGCTCACTCCGTCACACATGCACCCTCGGCAGGGTGCAAAGGAATGAGAAGGAGCGAGCTGCAGTGAAGCTCATGAACAGCTGCAGCCCAGTTTTACCAGATCAGGACACGCAGTGATAGCGTTCCATCTCGCACGCCGGACGGTGGGTTCACTTAAGCTGCACTCACGTTCTACCTTGGCTTGCCGTGGTTTGCGGCCACGGTAGTACGCCTAGTTCGATATAGTATCAACGAGTACAAGCTAGCATACTCTACAACAACAAGCACAACCTGGTACAGTAATTCGCGTAATGACTTTGGGGGTCGTGCCTTAAGCTGATCTAGTGTGGGACGTGGATCAGAAATTAAAGCTCAAGCCGTGAGTAAATGTACGAGTACTAGCGATTCTTGCAACTGAGGACCTGCTGCACTAACTAATGGACTGACTTGGTGCTGGCAGTGGGTGGAGCACACCATGTAGGTGTGGGCATCCCCCAC